>CAKNWW010194834.1:0-10106 GCA_932074435.1 Andricus kollari
TGTTCGATAAAATGTTTTCTATCACCAAAAAAATCAACACGAAAATAATTTTTTTGAGGTTAGGAAGTGAAAAAGAGCTAATTTTGGAATTCTCAGTTCGGATTCGGGTTCAGCGACACCGTCGCAAAGTATTGGGCCCGGCGGGCCAACAAAGGCCATTTCTATATATTTTCCATCGCTGAATCCGAATTTGTGGTCAAAATTGATATTGGATTCGGATTCAGCGACCGAAAATCCATAGGATGTGACTACTCTTATCCGTCGGACAACCTACTTTTTTTTGTGGGGCTGTGTAATTTGTAAAGTTCCACCCGATAGATTTGTTTTTAGATAATAAAGTTTCTGAATTTTAGGTAAACTTGGCCTTTGATCAGAATCAAACTCATATAAATCTCTAACATTTGGCCACTCTAAGTACTCACCAGAAAAGCAAAGAATATCGGTATCGGGCAACTTTAAGCAATATTCGTTCATTGAATAGTAAAATAAACATACTTTGACTTATCAGGTTGTAGAGTTGTCATACAAATTATTTCAATGATTCCAGAAGTGTTTGCGTTTCTTCCTTCTGCCACTGCTAGCGATGCTTTCCCTGTATCGATTTCTTGAAAGGAAGAAACTGATCTACACTTCTTGCTAAAAAGAAAACCTTGTTCTTGTATTAAGGTATCCGTGTTTACGGAAATTAACTATTTTAATTTTACGTTACATTAAATAAATCTATTTTATTATAGAGATAGTGCTACTTACTAAAATCCTGAAAATAGACGTGAAAGAAAACCTATACAGAGAACAATAAATTTTGACAACGAAAATATATTGAATATCGTAAATAATTGAGGTATGACGAGAGGGGCAAGCGCGACCAAGATAATAGTTTACAAGTGCTTACTAAAACCACTTTCGGTAGAAAAAAATGGATTCCACCGGTCGTTAGAGCAGGTTGTTTGTATTAGTACGGTAGAAATATTTGCATGTAGTCCGTTTCAAGTATAATCCCTGGCGGACCGGCATTATAATTATTGAAAGAAGCAAAACAAATATGTAAACTGTTGAAACTATAATAATACGTTAAAATTTACGTTAAATGATCATGCCGTGATTGCAACAAGTTTCTTCTTCAGCGTTAAAAAATGAAAAAATAATGTGCCTGGCATGTGTGGAGCGAGAAACACGATAAAAGTTCGCATTCTTACTTCTCAGCTGTTGAGGAGAAATCAATATTGGAGTGAGACAACTGTCATTACATAAAGAGAGATTCTTATCTTGAGATTCAAATCCAAGACGTCTGAAGTAGTGAGAGTGGAAGGAATGTTCAAACCTTTTTGAAGTTACTATTGACTGTGCATGGGTTTTACTTAATTCGCGCGCATTTTGCATAAAACTCATTTGTTAATTTCGTTTAAATCAACTATTTTCACTTGTCACAATATAACTTTTTGTAGTACTATTACAGGTGACGTTTCCTTTCCACTGACAGAACCATATACAGATTTTCTGTTCTATTTGAAATCGATGAAAATCATCACTATCGCAATGGCGACAGCCGTAACAATTTAACTTTCTTTGAAGCCCTTTTTTTACAATTGCTAACGTTTTGTAACCACAAAAATCCGTTTTGAAGGACCATGTTCAGGAGCGTGCTAATTTTCTTTTAATTTTTAATCCGGCCGGAATACTTTGAGATTAAATTAACTCAGAGGTGAAAATCACTTAATAAATATCGTTCAATGCTTATTACACTAATTGTTAGAAGTATTTTGAGGTAGGTTGAAACAATTATTTCACTTATTACGAAATTTGGTTGCCGGCTCCGCACGCACGATGCTTTTGTTTCTGTCTCCCGACTTATACTAAATTTTCGCCATTTCGGCCGATCGGTAACTAGGAAGAAATGAATACGTTTCACTATCATACGCCGCTCAGGCAGATCGTATAAATTATATTTCACCTGCGTGAACACATCAGAAAAGTCCAAATATTAGATCTAGAAAGCACGTATCTGAGACAGAGTATGTTAGAAAGGTTTTGTATTGGTTAAAATTAAGTTACTGTTAATTTTAGATCGGATTCTAAAATATATGACTTCATAGAGTTATTTAACATAACGACATATTTTTCAGTGTATATTTAAATTTAAAACTTTAAAAAGATTTATTTTTAAATTTATAAAATTTTAAGATCTCAGTAATTAGAAATATAGTATAAAAAGTTTTATTAATACAATATTGTACAAAAAATTAGTTTTTTGTACATAAAACTGCCACTTTACTATACCAATAGAGCGAGAAGGAAGTTGCAACACCTTTCTAGTGAACGACATCATGTAATGAAAATACATGTGTTAAAATTATTTGGATTTAAAATGAATACTTGTACGTTGGCAAATATTCTATTATCCATGTAAGTTGTATTGCTTCCTTATAGAGGAAGCTTTGTAAGGATAAAAAATATTCAAACTTCATTTCTTGACATATCTTGATAGAATTCAACCTCATAAATCCCAAAATTAAGTTTTAAAAATTGCTTGCATTTGTGCGTGTGTCATTATTACTCTTCTTATGATAACTTAAAAACAAGTTGAGTTAGTGTCATGGCATCTCGACGGATGGTATTGCTGAATAATGCCTCTTATTTACTACGTTTAGAGCCGGATCAGATAAGAATCCAGTTTTTGTTTCGGTGTTATATTTTTCATAAAAATCCTTTTGCTTGTAAATTTTTTGCAATTTTGATTACATTTAAGAAAAAAATTGTCGTCCTTCGCCCATGGAACAACTCCGTACGAATAGAGTAGCACTGAGACGGCAAGCATGTTTATTGCAGATACTTTGTTGCTCACTGACAGTTCGAAAGACCAAATCCGTCGGATAAGACATTTCTATCTACATCGGTGAGCATCCTTTATAGATGTTATGTCCTGAATGCGGCTCTGTGGCACGCCCAGGAATAAATAGGTCTCCACAACGCCAAGATGTCTTACAGCGCTTTTGTCGACAAGCTCAGTGTCCTCGCAAATGCCAGTAAGTCGTCCTCGCTTTAAATGAATCTTGGTGCATTTTTTAAAACTAAACTCCATTCGAATCTCCCAAGTGTACTCCTCGACAATCCTTAGAGCTAGATTTGCTGCATTTCTAACATAAAGTTTTAGATCTCTAGAGAGATAGAGGAAAATAGTGTGAAGCAAAAGAGGAGTCACAGTGAACTTTCTCCCACATGTTACGTAGTCAATCACACAATGAATGCGGAAAGCGTACTGTGTTCCCAGCCTATCTTTGTTTTGTTTTAGTTTTTGCTTTAGTAAAAATCTTCACGAAGAGCTTTGTCCAGTTTAGCTAGATCTTTGAGCTTGAGCGAAACCTGGATATTGAAGGTTCTCTTGGTCATAAAGCCTCGCTTTTCCTATACTGGATGCCTGCTCGTGGTTGAGCTCAGTGTCGCCTCTTTTTCTCTGCTGTCGGCTTGTTTTAGCTAAGTTGGAGTAGGCTCCCCGCTAATATAACCCCTTTTCCGGAGGTCCTCGGCATGCTTTTGCATTAGTTGTTGCAAAATGTGCGAGAGATCTGAATGTTTCTCTCACCACAGATTATGCAGCCGCGCCACGCAACCTTATCGTTCAGGGGACGTGCTGGTATCGTGGCACTCTACCGGTCGTCCCTTAGTCGATTCGTCCATTCAAAACTATTGAGATGTTGACAGTCCATCCTATTTACTCCATCTTGATTGGCTTCATAACTCTAGGGAAATCGGCTTTTTTGTGCGACCCATTGTTTGTTTGTTTTAAGTCGCATTTATAACTAGGTTTGATGTTATCATTGTTGTTTTCAAAAGCACGATTTCTTACACCCTGGCTTGTGCGTTATGCTTCGTGACCATCCTTGGACCATTGCCCGCGACTGCTTTTTTAGTTTGTACCCATATTCAGCAGTAACCCTCAATACCTTTGGAATCAAAACAAAGGGCCTATGAAAAATCCACCAAAACCGTCCTCAAGCTACGGATAGAGGGTTCCTGCATCAAGGGTTTCTGCTAAATATGGTTACAATAATTAATAAGAAGTCGCGGACAATTGGCCAGCGATGGTCCCGAAGAAAAATCCCCTAAGCGGAGACGTAAAAACCGTGCTTAAAGCTGAATGGCACCTTGGTGAGGTGTCTTAAACTGACTCTGGGAAACCGGGCAACCTCTCAAGAACTTCTGTTGGAAGAAGTTTACTTATACACACCAACATCTGGCTGCTTCTTCAGCTCATATTTAAAGTCGGAGACACCCATTCCGCAGTGGCTTGTTTTAAGATGCACTATATTCGCACCGAAGAAAGGCGACTTGTCCATCCCGAAGAATTACAGGCTAATAACTTGTTTGAAAAAGCTGTATAATATTTTGACAGCTGTTCTAAACGGCAGGATTATTCGAATAACTGGGCCTCTGTAGAGAGAGATGTATGAACAACGTGGTTAATTAACAGAACCTTCTGCAAAGATGCAGCATTCTTCCAGCGCCTCTTGTCGATGGCCTGGATTGACTACCGGAAAGCCTTTGATTCAACACATTATAGACTTATCACCAGTGTGTTAGAAAGCTTCAAGGTTCATCTACACATAGCGAGTGATGAGTTACATACAGTCATCCAATCACTTTACTGCCTCACTGCTACCACTCTAAGTCAGTCTGTGGGGTGTATGGGGGAAAGCTATGTGACGTGTACCATATATCGCGTTACACCCTCCACCTCTGTTTCGGGACCTTCTCCATACTTCATTGATCAAGTAAAAACTTTCCTCACCCGACGTAGTCAAAACCCAAAACACGCCTCGGTATCTTGGAAGAGGATGTGTGTGGGTAAGTTTTGTTGAGCGCCATGAATAACCAGAAAAGCTACACGGGGAAAGAAAGAAGAAGGATAACTATCGAGTATTGGTAGCGTAATGAGCAAGCATCAGTAAAAATTGACTTCGCCCCGGGGAATCGAACCCTTGGCCCTCGGCTCGAGGTCCGATGCGCTACCACTACGCTAACCACGGAGTCGTTGATGATTTAATTAAAGTCATCCAATCAGTGCAGTTACTTTGTTCCTCGCCGACAGTTCGGAAGAGCAAATCTGCCAGATGAGACATTTCGATTTATATAGGTTTCTCCAGCGCCAAAGTGTCGTGTAGCGCTTATGTCGATGAGCTAAGGGCCCTAAAGCTACTGTATTTTCTTTTTATTTCTAGCATAGATCTTGAGATCATTCATGTAAAATACATAAGTGACCTTATGCTTCCGATTTCCAGGTCTGCCGCAGAAGTACCCTTCGGAATGGGGAAGTGCGAGAGATAGTAGCAATAATGTGAGGCAAAAGAGGTGGGGGCTCATGGTGTCGCCCTGAAAGACACCTCTCTGACAGGTGACGGTGTTAGTTGTGACACGATGTTCTCCAGATTAGATAGTAAGTCTGTTTTTACAAAGCGGCATCAATCTCTCTATGCACCTCAAGATGTGCGGCTGAACCTTTAAGCTTTCCAACAGACAGATGATAAGTCTACTGAAGTTTGAATCGAAAGCTTTCCGGTAATTAATCCAGGCCATGGACAGGAAGTGCTGTTAGGACACTGCGTCTTTGCAGACACATATATCGAGGATTAGGTTCTCCCGACATCCTGCAACGCCTTTCTTTCAGCCGCGTTATTTGTACATTTCTCGCCACACAGGTCAAGTTGTCCGAACAATCCTATCATTTACGATAGCTGTGAAGATCTTATACATTGTAATCATGCAAGTAATTGGCCTGTAATTCTTCGGATCAGCTAAGTTGCCCATCTTTGGAAGGAGTACTGTGCGCCCTTCTATCAAACACTCCGGAATAGGCTCTTCCGACCTTAGATATGAGGTGAAAATGCGGATCAGATGTTAGTGGGTTGAAGAAAACTTCTTCCACCAGAAGGTGTTGATACCATCTGGGTCCGGAGCGTAATAGTTTTTCATGCACTTGATACTTTTTTCATATCTTTGGTAGTGATAGGTGGGCATTCTGCCTCAGGTGTTATGAGGTCATTGCACAGCTCCTTGAAGCTATTTATGTTTTTCGGGTCTTCTTTAAGTGGATGCTGGACTTCGTAGACTTCTCTCCAAAATGCTTCGACCTCCTTTGGTTAGGACGGATGGTTTGGTCTTATGATCAGCCGCTGGTTTTGTTTTTCAGTTTACATCCGCCAAAGCTCTCGCTGCATTATACACACCACAATTGATAGTCTCGAGGTCAAATTCTTTGGAAAAATCTTCACGAAGCTCGTCGTCCAATTCAGTCAGATCTTTGGGCTTTAAAGAAACCTGGATGTTGATGTTTCGCCGGTCCTGAAGCATCGCTCTTTCTCTATTGAATGCCCGCCCGCGGTTGGCCTGAGTTTCGCCTCTCTTGCTCTGTTGCCTGCTTGTTTTGGCTGTGGTAGAGAGTGGGTGTTACTCGCACCCCAGAGCATGCAGTCGTTCCATTTAACCTTCTTGTTCAGGGGCCATACTGGTGTCGTAGCACTCAAGCAGGTCGGTATTGAGTCGATTCGTCAACCTAAAAGTATTGAGATTCTGTTAATCCATCACACTGGAACCGTCTTGATTGGCTCCCCAACTCATAGTTGTTTCAACGAGTAGCTAAGGAAAGTGTTCGACCATCCTTTTAGAACCCCCCATGCAAGGATATGGCTGCATGCTCTAAAAGGTCGCCTGGTATGCCAGAGTCACCGTTCGAGACACCTCACTTAGGTGCTATTCAGCTTTCGGCACGGTTGTTACGCTTTGGGGTTAATCCCTTCGGGACCACCCCTGTACAATTGTCCGCTCTCCGGCGGGGAATTGAATCCCAGTCTCCCGCGCGACAGGCGGGGATACTGACCACTATACTATTATAAGGGGTTTTTCCACGGCTTGTCTATGGATCACCCGTTATTGCTATTTGGGACTGAAATATGATTTTCAATTTTTGTCTACAAAAAATAGGATTATTCAATGATTTTACAGCTTCGACTGATTTTTACTGACCTTACGTCTGGACACGTGTAAAACTCGAGATCAACACGAAAGAAAAGGGGTAGATTTATATATATATATCATTAAGCTGTTTCCCTTTCGGCGAGCCTCTAGGGGTAAGCGTGACACTATCCGATTCGGTTAGTGTTTTTTAGGTGGATTTGTTTTAAATGGGCTCACCACACCCACGACCGCCAACAGCAACGCAGTAGTATCAGACGGTCACCCATCCAAGTACTAACCGCGCCCAACGCTCCAAAACTTCAGTGATCTAACGGGAACTGGTGCTTCCAGCGTGGTATGGCCGTTGGCCATACTTTGATTGAATAAAATTCGCTAGACCACAAATGCTGCTAAGGAAAGAACCAAGAATCGAGTTTATTAATATCACACAAAAAGAGGGGGTGCTTCACGCGCACGAGTCGAAATTTTGAAACAAAGGATCAGCTTCCCACAATCTCACCATTTTCATGTAATTATCCCGTGAACAAGTTCGACTTTCTTTCGGAAGTAACATTCAAAAAGGATTAGGGCTACATTCCCACTTATAATTACTTTCCCTCAATCTTATCATTTTAACGCAGTAATCCCATGAACGTTTTATTTATTTTCGGAAGTAACATTCAAAAGAAAAGATAAGGTCTAAATTCCGATTTACATGATGCTAAACTAGGCTTAAGCATATTCGGGGACCCGGAAACACTCGCGGCACTTAAAGGAGGTGGCGAACTCCATGATCGGAACACGTGGCGAATCTAAACTAAATTTGTTAAACAAAAAAAAGGAACTTTTTAGTAGATTAACCCGTGTGACCATTGACTTTGCCGGTAATCAAAATTTATACCTGGTCTTTCTTTTCCAATTCCATTTCCTGGTATGCCTTTCGGTACTTAGTAAAAAAATTAGTTTCCTCTGTGTCGGACATGGCTACTTTGTTTATTTGCCTAATGCGTACAACTGGCGTATCCGCGGAAGGTTAGAACAAGAGTGGCAGGTCTAGATGCTTACGGAAATACAGAAGGGTCGAAGTTCTAGAGTCAAAGTGATTGCCCAATAAGAGACGTTGCCGAGATCACGTGGGCAGGTATCGCAAGCTAAGCGAGTTTGCAGACTCGTACATTTTTTGGGGGTGTGCACCCCGGTTTAAAGCTATGTTTAACTAATTTAGGCCTTCGGAATATATGTGGCCGCTTCAGATTAAATACAAAATTAGTGGATATATAATGACACCCTTTGGGAGGTACTCCGGTGAGCGAGATTGATTAGAGAGAGAGTTTACTCTCTGGTTGCAGGATTGGGGCCCCATGCCCACTTGCGACTATGCCTGAACGACGGTCTCGGTTGCCCGAACGGTGGCGACCTCCAGTTCTAGCGGGAAGAAGTTGCAAAATTTGAATTGAATAATCTTGGATCCAACGGACGTTTTGCCTCTCCTCCAATTACTCGGTTTGATTCGTCGACAGATAGGGCTCCAAGGCAGCATGAAAAGACATGGTTAACAGGAGTAAGTGAAAAAAAGAAGCGTTTATAACCATTGCTCTGAGTGTTTCCTGGTAGTGTTTTCGGAGGGGACCCATGTTCTAACATTTACGTGTTTTTTGTTTTAAATATTAGACATTGACTTTTCTTGGGACGAGGCAGTTTCAAGTGACGGGTAACCAAAAAAAATATATATATCCCGTCACAACTCCCCCAGACATAAATGGAAATTACAGGTCGTTTGAGTTCCGGCAAGATGTCTAGGTCAGGAATATAATTGCCCGAAATTACTGTGACGATTCCGACCACGTGTTTCTTAGTACTACCCGATACGCTCATTGAAGCATAGCAGTAAACTCCAATAGTTAAGGCACTTGCTCGAAACTTAAGGAAAGCAAATCACACGCTGAACAATTGTAAACTTTTGACCATCAAGCAGCACTGGACGCAAAAAATAATATCTCTTTCAACAGCAAAACAGCGCGTTTTGAACGGTGAGTAGAATGGATTCAGGAAAATTCCACCTTTTCTACTCATCCTTCCCGTCCGTTCAATAAAACCTCACGTGCCGTTAAAAATCCGCCTAGTCGAGAAGAGATTTAAGTCTTCTGGGAGAAAGTGTATGGAGATACTTATCAGCTAAATGAAGAAGCTTCAGATGTATCACTCTTTCGTAATTTTTGCGAAAGACAGAGGATGCAGACTCTAGAGGAAGAGTGTCCAGTAATAACTGCTGCAGAAGTGAAGAAAGTTACCGCTAGAACTAAGAACTGTTCAGCGCCAGGGCCAGATAAAATCAACAACTTTTGGTGGAAGAAGTTCACTTCTACGCACCAACATCTAGCTTGTATATTTACTACTTTCTTAAACGGAGAACAACCCATTCCGCAGTGGCTAGTGGAAGGACGCACAGTATTGATCCCTAAGACCGGAGATTTCTCAAGTCCACAGAAGTACAGGCCCATAGCTTGTTTAAACACCAGCTACAAGCTATTCACTGGCATCCTCATAGAGAGGATATTAACATCTATCGGGCCGGTATGGAGTGCAATAATTGAACAACGTGGGTGCAATAGAGGGCTGGCAGGCTGCAGGGAAAACCTGTTAATAGACAGGTGTATTACCCAAGACTCGATCAGGTATCGACGCAATCTGTCCATGGCTTGCATTGACTACCGTTAGGCATTCGATAACACGAACCACGCGCTACCTATTAAGCTCCTTGAGTGCCTGGAGGTGCATTCAAGAATCGTGAGATGCATTAAAGATCTTATGCTCTTGCGGCGGACAAGATTTGTCATAACATCTGACAAAAAACAAGTGACTACCAGCTATATCACATATAAGAGAGGGGTCATTCAAGAAGACTCTCTAAGTACGATACTTTTCTGCATCTCCCTCTTGCCTCTATCTATTGTTCTCCGAGGCAAAAGCTCTGTATACCTATGCGGCCCGCCGAACAGAAGAGAATATAAGGTCAACCACCTTTTATATATGGACGACCTTAAACTCTTTGCTTCCTCGAAAGAGGATCTTAACATCCTTGTGGAGGCGGTGAATAGGTACTCTGAAGCGATTGGCTTGCGTCCACCTACAGCAAGGACGACTGGAAGTTCAACTTA
>CAKNWW010194872.1:0-13556 GCA_932074435.1 Andricus kollari
TTAAAATTGGTGTAACATTTAACCCCCCTCCCCCCCGTTTTTTTCAAATGTCGACGTTTTGCGAATGGCATTTGCCTTTGGTATTCTCTTTTAGGGTCCTAAAAAAAATATCAGATTCGTTAGTCAGCCAATTTGGATAAAAATTTAAAAAGTGAGTGCATTTTCCACATTTTTAAGGCAAGTTTTTTAAGATTACAGAATTCTATGTACGGCTATTCGTAGTACTCAAAAATACGAACAATGTATCTTTAAGACTTTTTTCGATAAAAAAAATTACCAGAGTTATAGCATTTACAACAATTTTTAAAAACAAACAAAAATGCAAATTGTAAGCCAAACAACGCACAATATGAAAAAATTCAAGATTAAAAAAAACGTACATTTTATTTTATTCGTAAAAAACAACATTACAAATGAAAAAATAAAAAAATTTTGAACAAACGAAACAAGTTACGAAAAAAATAATGAGACAAAAGGTGTTTACTAAAAAAAGAGCTGCAAATTTGATACTCATTGTTTTTTTATAGGATGCGTCGTTTTTGTTTTAATCATGAAAAATAACATTACAAATAAAAAATAATTTTTTGTTGAAAAATGACACAAGGTACGAAAAAAAATTAATAGACGAAAGTTTTTTACCCAAAAAGGATCTACTTGTTATTAAACGTTTTTAGATAGGACGAGTATGTTTTCTTTTAATCGTAAGAAAATACTAAAAATAAATAAATTAAATTTATGGAAAAACGACGCAAGTTCTAATAAAAGGTTTAATAACAAAATGTTTTTTTTTCAGAATACGCACTTTTTGTAATTATAAACACAAGACAATGAAAATAATTCTGTTTTAATACCAAAGCATATTATGAATTGTAATAATATAAATTTATTGAAATGATATACATTTTCAGGGTGGCAGAGAATAAAATTCAGCGCAAAATAAGGAGCAAATATGAAAGTAATCATGATAAATAAAATTTGTGCTTTATTTTCCAATATCAGAATAAGCAATTTTAGGCCGAGGTACAGAAATAAATGTTATATACATTTGATATAATAGTGTTGAACATAATTAGAAAAGTTCGCATTTTGGACAAAATCGAGTGCGAAGCACGAGATACGTGATGAGAACGTGTTCGTTAAAGCCGGAGGAGCTATATCAAAAGATAATTCACAATAACTAAGTTACTTTTGTCGATGCTTTGATCTTTAGATTTAAAAAGTCTGTGCACAAATGTGGGGAAAGTACAAAGGCCGAGCGCGTAGCGCGAGGTAAATACATGCAACAGACGCGTGCCGTAGGCGCGTTCAAACTTGCGAGCGAATCGGGCAAATTTTTCTATTTATGTTTCAGGGGTAGAAATATTTCTCATGTAACCAGCTTTCGATTGAAAAAAAGTTGAAAGGCCAACCATTGCCACAAAATGCGGAGAAGCTAAGTTATTGTAAAAGAATTTGTGAATTGATTTTTCAATCAATTATTCGCATGAGGCCCGTGTTTCTCTATTATAAAAATGTTATGAAATAGTGATTTTGATTTACACAGTTTTCAGTATGTCGCTTTTTAGATTTCAATATCCTATTTAGTTAATTTTTATGTTTATTCATTTATTTGTTTTAAATCATTATTACACATAATTAAAAAAAAATATGAAGAAAAGCGTTTTTAAAAGGTAACTTTAAGATCATTCAACAATGGTACTACAACAAAGGACTAGGTTTTCTCAGTAGAAGTCAAAAATAAAGGTGTCGGATCTTAGTCCTAAAATGTACCTGTTACCTGGCTATTGTGGTAGTTCTTCTTATAAAGTGTCTGTCACGTCTCGGTTTAATAATAACGCAAATAATCTTTACAAATACAGAGACTTTTATTATAGCTGATTAGCCCGGTAGCCATAATATCTTTTCTACACCCACTCTCTTATATTCCCATTGCTACCAACTAAAATCCACAACAATCTACATTATCATTGCAAATGGGTTGTTTTGGTTCCGCTCATTCAATGTCAAACCTCTGCGCCGAAGTTCCTGTAGAACATTCCGAAGATTTTGATCATGTTCTTCTTCCATTTTCCCGTGCACCAAAAAATCATCTATATAGTCGCAAACACTCTCACACGATTGCAGAGTTTCTGAAATTAAACGGTGATGCATGTCTGGGGCACAATTAATCCCGAACATCAACCGCTTAAATCTATGCAGTTCGAGGTGAGTGGAAAAAGTCGTGATGACTCTTGATTCTTCTTCAAGTTCAATCTGATGATATCCCCATTTAAGATCCAACTTGGAAAAAACTGCACTCGCATTAATTAGGCCTACGGAGTAGGGCTTTCAACGTTTTCAATTAAACCATTCTTCATCAGCATGTACACTAGCTCCTCCACCGGTTTCCTAAGACCGAAGGGAACTCTTCTTAATTGTTGTGCATATGGCTGTGTATCTTCTTCAATCGGAATTTTCAATTAAAAAAAAAGAATATGCGTCGATTATCTGGGCTCCTTATCAAAGAAATCACTAAGAGAAAATGGAATCTATTCAGAATCACTTTATGCGTGCGATAGCTTTGAAATTAAGGATACCAAAGGAGTCAGGTTACTTAATTAGTGTTTCAGAGTTATTACACCTTGAATCAATGGAGAGTAGAAGAATACAGGCAGGTATAATATTTCCGTACAAATTAGTAAACGGAATAATCGATAGTCCTGCGTTACTGCGACAGATTTCATTCACGGTAGCACGGTGGATCGTTCAACTGTATTAATAACATATCATTTGATGCTGATATCTTTAGTCAATCTTTGAGGGAATTTATCACAACGGTTCAATTTTTCGTTTCCGACTACAAGACCGATCTTCCTGTTTAGGCTCAAATTTTAGCGATATGATTTATGTGGCGATACTAAATTTATCTGTTGAAAATCTCAAGTCCAACTTTCAGCACGCCCAATTTTTTCGCTGATTTCTGCCCCAGTAAATCATCCCCGACACCATCAAGGACAGTTGCTCTTGCGTTTTCCGATTTCCTTCCATCTGCCAACTCCAACGTTGTTCTGAATCATCGTAGTATTTTCAACGATGTCGGATTTCCATAAGCAAAAATCTTTCTTTTTTTGAATAAGATTTGAATTTTACTCCTTATTTTGTAAGACACCTCCACTCTTTCTTATCCACAATGTTAACTCCTGCTCTAGAGTCAATAGTCACATTTGACTATACACCACCAATAGTTACGTGAATTTGTTCTTCATTAACAGTATCATTTACAGCACGAACAGTGAAATCGTAGTTTGAATCTTCGTCGTCGTCGCTTCCGGTGGCGGCCCCATTTTCTTCCAATTGTTTCACTCTCCTGCGCTCGATGACCCACATGCCCGCATCGGAAATACTTTTCGTCATTCTGACTGTACATCCACTGCTTCTTCTATGAGAGATATTTCTAATGCATGATTTAAAGTGTGGTAAGCTCCCTCCCTCAATAATTTTTGACGAAGCGCACTTGATTTTCGTCGACCTTTTGATTTGAAGCACGAAAAACATGACGCTCATACGAAACATTTACATTTGGCGAAAAATAAGCTAATAAAGAATTCACTGCGAGATCGCAGATATCTTCCCGTGGTGTAGGCTCAATGACCAAAGTATCATAGATATCCAGCACTTCCTGTCCTGCACAATGCAGCAACCATGCTAGCCGCCGTTGTGAATTAACAACATTCTTTGTCATCATTACGACATCGAATCCACGATGCCACCGATTCAACCGTAAACCAACATTTGATAGATTTCCTTCTACCAAAAACTTTTCAACTTCTCGTTCTCCCGTAGTAATTTTGAATCCCAGCTTCACTGACATACGTATTCAAACAAACTTGCTCATAACGACCGCCCTGGATGTAACACTACGTGAGGATTTCCTCACCTCTTCTTTCACAAATTTTATTTCCGAATCTCATTCTCGCGTGGTGAAACTTCCTTCACAACAATCCTGCCCTCGTCGCCAATGTCACGTCTCGTTTTAATAATAACACAAATAATCTTTACAAATAAAGAGACGTTTATTATAGCTAATTAACCCGGTTGTCATCATATCTTCTCTACCCCCACTCTCTTATATTACCGTTGCTACCAACTACAATCCACAAGAATCTACATTATTATTGCTACCACCTACAATACACAACAGTGTCCTTTCTTATGTCATAGAAAACTTACTTGAGGACAAAAATTCAAGTTTCTGAACACAGTGCCAATAAAGGTATAAATTTTAATGAAAAATAGCTCTTCTTCTTCTTGAGTACCTTTTCCAAAAACCTTTGCCTCACCCTATACTTTTTCCTATCACGAGTTGTTACAGTTTACAAAAATTTTTTTGGAGATTTGTAATTTTGCTTTTACTTGCAAACTATCTTCAGCCTGGAGAAAATGTTTTGCGAAGAAACACTACGAAACAGTTCCGTGAAATCGAAGTTTATCCGAGAATTTTTTGCTGTCCTAAAAATGGAAAATTTTTCAATTGATGAGGATTGTTTAAATTTTTATAGTGAAAACGAAACCAATTCTGTTATAGAAGCTGTTCTAGAAAAGTGCCCACAAGTGCTTGTACGAGTGAAAATTGAATTTGAGGCATTTTTTGGCTGCTTCTGAAACCTCGTATCAAACCAACCGGAAATGCTAAAGGTTTCTAATCGTGCTAGAATTAAAGCCTAATGCATATACGAAAAAAATAAGGTTAATTTTATAATTAGCGCTTCAAAATACATTTAAAAAAATACCATGAATATTGAATAAACACGAATTTCATCAAGTTTTGTAACTTATTGTAATATAATGACTTATATGTATGTATGTTCAACCTGCAAAAATACATATATTTTTTAAATGTACAATTTTAAAATCTATAAAATGTTCAAAGAGTAAATTTAAATAAATGTTTTTGTATTTTTTATTTTCTTACCCAATTATTATTTCGTCAATACTCACTTATCTTCACTTGATACAACAAATTACAACTGAATACGAAGTTTGAAATCAGCAACTTGAAAGACTATTATAAATTCCACCAAATAGAAACTCTCCGCATGTCAAAATTAAAACGGCATGCTCTACGCCTCGAGGGCACTTAAAGTACTTTCGCATGCCCATGGGAATCAAGAACGCCTCTGCTACGTTAAAGCGCCTTACGCACACCGTACTAAAAGGAGTGAATAGTCACATTAGCGCTTGCGAGGGCTTGAAACCACACCCGACCAAAAGAGAGTCCATAATTAATTTCCCACGCCTAAAAACCGTGCGTAATATCCTAGAATTCCTTGAACGCGACGGTTCATTCACTACTACATTAAAATCGCTAAAACTCTAACCGACCTCCTAAAAAAAGATGTAAAATGGCAGTGGGCGTAAAATAAAATGAAAGCTTTTTTAAGCTTTGTGACTATCTTTGCAGCAAACCAATTATTAGGTACTCTAATTTCAAGAAGACCTTTAAACTTAGTACTGACATCTCGGATCATGCCGTCGGAGCCACACGTCGTCAGCCATCGCTCCGTCCCTTGAAGGCCGTCAATCCTATGTATACAGTCGAAAATTCATGCTCGCTCGCGTCCTTGAAGCGGTCCACCGAGTGAGTTGCAGTAATAATCAGGGGCTAGGCCGCTCCAATCGCGACATCTACTTCAGAATGTTCAGTAAAAGCTTGAGTATAAACAAGGGAAATTAAACAGAGGGGTCGAGGCCCCATTACGAAACCCTCATAACGACCCCTCGAGCGATTCAGAAGAATATAAGGATCTCGAGGACCCAAATGCAATTTCAGAACCTCCTCCCCATTCTGGAATATCTGGACCTGCTATGAATTCTGCTCTATCAGGCACAAGAGGAGGGCCGTCGATGGTTCTTATTCTAGCCCGAGCAGGAGCCTTCCAAGGTAATTCTAAAACGGAAAATTCTGTCCCAGGACACTTATCCGTTTACAGCCAAGTGATCTTCCCGCACCAATCCTCAGGAAACTAGGAAGACCGAAGAAAATCCAGGTTCCCGACGAAATCATGATGGCCTAATCTATATTCACCTCTCATCTAATAATTCGCTATGCAAGTTACATTTTGTATGAGGGATCAACAATCATTTAGGTACCTGCGACATTTTGTGGCAATTTCCTGTCCAGATAAACTGGTGAGATCTAATTGTTGAACACACCTAATATTGTTTTAAAGGCTATTCACAATTATTGTTTGTTTTACTTACAGTTTTTATAAACTTGTCGAGTTGTCAGTTTTCTTTAAAGGAAACATATGTGAAGTATATTTAAAATGAATTCATGGAAAACAGCGTAATTTTCATATAATATGATCAAAAGTTAAAATATTTCCTTAATATTTTTCACATTCTTTTTTGACAATTTTGTAAATATTCCGAAATGGTCTAAGTGTACGCTCCACGCTCTTCTTAAATGGGCTGTCTTCGCCTGCCATGTATTTAATGTTCATCTCCTTAAACCACTCCAGCTTATTGATCGGAAGCGACTAGGCCAGCTTATTTCAAATAGTGGCACCTTCCTTTTTTCCATAAACGACTTTAATGAGATTATAAAATAATTGTCAATTTGCAAATATTAAAAAAATGTACTTTGAATCGCAAGTCGTCGATTGACGACTAATTGGAATTTAACAATTGCATATTGAATGCAATTCTACATGTTCTAAATTAATTGCGTTTTACCAGAATTGTCTATTGGAGTCAATCGATTTCAATTGAATCTTTTTTGCAGGGTAAGAGAATGCATATTCCATAGATTTAAGAGTAACAATCATCCAGGTAATGTACTAAAAATAAAATTTTTAACCATCTCGTTATTTCCTAGGTGATAATTGATAATGTTTCCGAGGACTATGGGCGACGAAGTTCTTTGGAAACAAGCAAGAAATGTGACTCCAAACCAGATGTCGTTATTAATATGCCAATGCCGGAACTTCATTCAGTCGGAGGAGTTCTTGTTCATATGCCTCACGTGAGTATTTCAACAGCAAGTTTGATAGTTTATGTCAGTTGCCATCATTTCGTGCGAACCAGAGAAAACATATTTTTTTAATTATTTTGTAGCAAGTAAATTTGAGCCAAAATGCGGGCATTATATTTGAGGCATTTCTCGTCAAATATTTTAGATAGATTTCTTATGAAGTTTCAAGTAAGAGGAATCATTTTTCTTCAACTGAAAATCTATCATTGATTTAAAAAATATATATTCTTTTAATAAATCAATAATGAACAAATGAAATGAAAAATTTCACTTTAAAAAAATAAATTATTTCTTCCCATTTTTTATGTTCTTTATTGTATAATTGAGGGGCTGATAGCAAAAGCGAAGTAAGAAAAGATTCGGAGCAAAGGCGGGTTGATTATTTCTCAGCGCAAGAACGAATTAGCTGACGCGCTAAGGGCAAAAAAGAGTAAAAGAATTAACTCTTTTATGCCCGCAGCGCGTGGACTAACCCATTTTTGCCCGCACTCATATTTCGATTCGGTTCCAACGTGGGATTTTTCGTCCCCCGCCACTTTCCCATCTGGAAGAAACACATGCAAACGTAGCGTGTCAGTGAGCCGGCTCTGTTACGCGATACGTCGGTCAGCCTTGTGTACAGCCGAAAATGCACGAGCACGAGCTCGCCCGTGGCCCGACTTCACTATTCGGTTTCGTCAGCTATTAGGAGCTTTGACTTGATTTTTGATTTCAAAAATTCACACCTCAAATACATGTAATGAAGTCTTGAGATATTTAATGATGATGTTTTTCAGGAATTCTTATGGAATGTTTTAAACAATCCGATTCTACAGTTTCATTTTTCATTATTTATGTTTTATTTTTCAATTGATTGTAAATATTGTAAAGTCAAAATAATAATAAATGATAATTATTTTTAATTTATTAAATTATTAAAATTTTTTACTGTATTACTTACTGTTTATGCTATTTTAGGCTCTAATCACAATTTTGGGGATTCTAAGAGAAAAAGCCAAAAAGTTATTAACTTGACCTCACATGCTTTCTTAATATATAAAATTTTACAAAACCTTTTATGTCTGAAAACACTTACCTCAACATTACAAAATTCAATTTTTACAATTTTATTTTAATTGTAAAATAGTTGTAATTGGAAATTAATTGTACAAAATTGTAAAATAAATTAAAAAAAATTTATTTCATAAAGAAATATCGCATGATTTTAAAAGGACAAAAAAATTTTTTAGGGTGATTCTTTGTAGTATTTTAATAACTAATGAACATATTTTTAGAATATTTTTCCTTGATTCTGCCCTAGGGTCAAACATGGTACATAAAACTGTCGTGAAATTTCAAATAAAAACTCTACTTTGTATATATTAATTTAAAAAATGAAAAATAATAATACTTTTTATAAATATTCCTAAATTTTATTTGAATATGATACACATTGATATTTATTTAAAAAATTTTTATATATGACGCAATATTCTAAATATGTCCTAATGGTTGCTAAATCTAGACTAATGATGAAAAGAATAATTAATTCTATGATTATTTTGATGATTTTAATTAGAAAATAAAAAGTAAGATATAAATTTAATATTAAACATTTTAAATCTAATTTATTTTCTAATACGCCGAGGGTGAGGATAAATGAGTGAAACACATACACAGCATATAAAGTATAAAAATGTTTTTATTAAAACTACTCAATATTTAGAATAAAAATAGGAAAATAAAAATACCAATAAATAAGAGTGAAATCAATACTTAAATATTTATATACATTTTATAATTACTGAGTCAATTACATAACTTTCTCACTTTACATCGTTAGAATATTCAAAACCCTTCGATTTTTCCTACAATTTTTATTCATATACAATTGAAGGGTGATGAACTTGTCAGTGAAGAGAAAGAGAGAAAGTTATGTAATTGACTCCTCAAACTCTGCCAAACGGAAAATCGACCGAATTTATAAATTCTCTGGAAAAATAGACTCGTAAGGTGGAGGTGGATCAAAAGGAAAATCTTCATAAATGGGTAAAGTTGGGATGGGACTAGGTTCAGGAACAAATATACAGCGGGATGTGGAAGGAAGTGCCTCGTCTATGATTGGTTGGGAAGGCCTTAGAATGTAAAAAGGTGGTGGTGGTACTAGAGGAGAGGAAGACCTTACGAGTGCAGAGATTCCGTTATCGGTTGAAGACAGAGGTCGCGTCGACTGTTGCATGTAAGGGTGAGTCCTAAACTGACTTCGTCTCTCAGTCCTAACTTTGTGAGCTGGTGTCAAACTGGTTGAATGAGACCATACTTCTGTGGCATCATCATCATCACTGGCAAGGATGATGGTAGAACAATCACTTATGTCCTCATCGTCGCCGAGACAGGGAGAGTAGTCTGTGATGGCAGTCTTATCGCTGCGATCTGTAAAATAAAAAATAAGATTGAAATCGGCGTTATTTACCAATATAATTAATTCATGCATACCTTTTTGAACTCTAGACATATGAATCATAGTAACTTTAGGGTAACGTAGGGTAAAGAATCATAATCCTCCATCCTACGTATTTTCATGTTCGATACCCGACAGATTTTTGTCTCATTACGAGTTATCACCTGATGGAATTGAGTGGTTCGAATACTACGTGAGTTTATTCGAATAGCTTCACTTTCAGAGACTACAAGATCTCGAACAGAGTTGAAATTGATTAGTTGTGAGTTATCGAAATTCAATGTAATGCCTGTAGCTTTACATATAGCAGACTCGGTGCCATCTGCCGCACGAGCTATATATGCATAACATTTTGGCCGACCTGAAACGAAGGAGTGTATGTATGCACCTTCTCCATAATCTTTTGCCAACTCATCGGTCGAGTCGCCCAAAAGTGAACCTACAGGTGGGGTGTACTCATCAGCGGTTCCGCGAGTGACATATATGCATGAATCTGTGTCATAATATAAGACACGACGATCGAACTGTCCTAAATATTCGTACAGTTTTAATCGTGCATGCGCAGTGGTGTATGCTGCAATGACAACGTTTGTATTAGGTGCTGGGGTAGCGGCTTCTTCCCTATACACCCAACAAACGTACAAAATATTTTGATTTGCAGGCATGACATCTTTAACCTCAATTTCTGGGTAAGAAAGGAGACATAATAATTTCTCTCGTGTGCGTACGATTTCTGTTTGCGGTCAATTATTACGTTGTCCAGACTTACCCCAGAAGGAGATAAGACACAGTTTTGTCACGGAACGCAAACCCGGATTTTTTATAATTTTTTCACGATCAAGCTTAATCCGCCAACTCATATTGACGAATGTATTCGAGCTTTGAATCTTCATCAATACAGTATGATGGGGAACCACTTGCCTCCTGTTTGATATTTAAGAACATATTAATATATCCTACAAAAAGACCTCCCTTCCGCTTGATTGGATCATACTGTACTACGTTATATTGCCATATTTCTGAAATATCGACAATTTGGTAACCCAATTGCACAACTTTTTTTAACTCATCGGAAAGCCATGTACCTTCAAACACACGCTGTGACTCATCTTCATGCGAACACTCTCCCTGTTCCAGAGTTTCACAACGTGTTCGACAGAGAGAAAACATGAGTTTCTCGTGTAAGCGAACAGGCAAAAGAGGATGATAAAGCTTCCGTGGGGGTAAAACGTTACAAAGTACTAAACTTTCAACGTTTGTAAGATCAAAATCAGGGCTTGTAAATTTCTTACAATCTTCTGACCCTACATATACAGTTGGGTGACCTACAGGGAATTTTAATACTTTAGAGATGTATGGATACAAAGAACAAACATCTTTGTACTCGATGAACTCGCCGTCTTTCAACGCCATTCAACGCCAGCCCTGGATTGGGTATCACCCCACCTATAGCCACCTCTCGGAATTATCCCAATAATATTTTCTCGTAAAAAATGCTTCCGAAAGAATCGATTGCAGGCCGATGCAATCGTTGGGGCATCTGTAAAAGGACAAACATTTTCACATTCGAGGAATATTTTGCGAAACGCAATACATGCACAACGTAAAATATCCACATCGTTCTTACAATACGAAACGGGGCATTAAAGAGATGTGGAAATGTTCTTTTTTTCCGCCTATACCATCTAACCCAAAAGATGCCGGTGGGGCGCTAAGAGGTAACTCAAAATATTTTAAGCTATCTATAAAGGTTGTGTGTTTTACGGTCATTGAGATCATTTTAGTACCTGATAAAATGAGATTCGGATCTGTTTTTTGACAATTTTGATGTTTGGTTAAATGTTTTAAGATAAACTGCGCGTCAAAACCTTTAGAATTATGAGCTATACAAATTATTTTTTCAAATTTTACTATCGGACGAAGAGTGAAATCTACAAAGTCGCGCACGGGATCGTCACCATCAAATACAAATTCGCGAATCAACCCGCAGTACTCACAAGGTTTCTTGATATCTTGTTCAGTGATACACCACGAGCAGACCTGCTGAGCTACGCAGAGATTTACTATATGTTCGTAAACCGAAACGCTTCCCTCGACCTACAAAAAGAAAAACCACACTTGTGGTTTTTATCCTTTGATAGGTCGACCAGTCGCGAGCACATATCACAAATTCGTAATACCTCACAAACACTTTTTGCAGAGGAATAAGAATTACTTCTTTTATGATGGTTGAAACAAAAGTCATTGAAAAAGAGACGCAAGCATTGTTCACACTTGCGGCCTGCGATATGTGCTTCATCAGGGGTTTTTTTACATTCCGGTTGCGAAAAAGAAGCCCCACATTTTTTCGAGCATCTATGGGTAGTTATATTTTGGTAACCCTTGTTACAAGGTGTACAAAAATTTCGATTGGAAGCCGCACCTGGCAAGTTCAAAATTGTATGATAATGACGACTGTCGCTATCATACAATAAATGTACACTGTGCAAAGAGATTTGACCTACCTCGATAAAATACCGTGTGCCATCGAAAAAAGGTGGGTATGTGCCGCCAGCGAAAGTTTTAAAATCGAAAACGATAATGGCAATTTGTTCAGCCATGAGGTATATTGAAATTTCTCAATTTCAAAAAAACCACATCCTTCTGGCGGTATTTCCACAAGCGCGTTATGCCTCAGATCTCGTGCTAATACCGTCTGGAGTATGGAATTTTGTCTACGAACAGCATGCCATTTTGCATTTTTTCCCTCATTTCTTAATTGCGATTCTCTATCGTTAAATTTAATCTTTTTTTGACTGCATTACTGTTTAAAACTCCCCAAGCGCGACCCGTAGGATTACGTACGCAATCAATGGTCATCTTGAAACTGTCATCTATCCGAAACTCTGCGACACTCTGTGTGATCATGAACATTAAATTCCATAGGTCTTCAAAGTGACAATCGCGTACGTAACGAAAAGATAACGCTGCGTCGTCTTGTGTAAAACTGTCCGCGATGAATTTAATACCGATAAAATCGTGAGGGGCATAAGGTTTTATTAAATATTGAAAAAGCTCTTTAACCGCAGATTCGAGCCACTCGATAGGGCAAACTTTTTCATCCGGATTGTACCGGAAACGCAATTCTATCTCTGTACCATCTAGGTTAATAGGCGGGTAATGTTTAGACCCTTTGCTTATAATTACAAATTTAGAATCTTCAGGCATTCCACCACCCTGATTTGAAAGATTACTATGATCATTTGTTTCGTGGTCCTCAAGCGTGTCTGCAAGATTGCCTTCATCACCATCATCATTATTATCATCATTATTTGGTTCTTGATGATTGTCATTATCATTCAAACGACTCTTTTTCCGTCCTCCCCCTTGTTGAATATGCATTCCTGTAGAGGGACTTACTTCTGCATGCAGAATATACAGTATATAAATACATATATATTTTACGAATATATGACATGCATGAAAAAAGATTAAAAACCCATTTACTTAGTAAAAAATACATACCGAGTTTTTATTTAGAGTATAAACATTAAAAATAAAAATAACTTAATGAACCAAAACTAAGTTTCATTAATTTTATGTGATTTTATTAATTTATTTTTTATTAATTCAATAATAATAATAATAATAATAAATAGACTCAAAAGAAACAAGACTACAGGAGAGGATGGTATGGAGAACGAAACGATAAAGTATGGAGGAGTAGGGGTTAGGGAAGAGATGTGGAAGATCTGCAACAAGGTCTGGAAAGGAGAAGGGTGGCCGGAGGAGTCGATGACAGGGTTGGTGGTACCGCTTGTCAATAAAGGGGAGGGAAGAAGGTAGAGGAGTACAGAGAGATCACTCTTATGCCAGTAGGTCATAAAATATACGCAAAAATTCTAAGAAATAGGTTAGAGAGACAAATAGAAGGGAAACAAAGTATCCCACACAATCAGACGGGATTCAGAAAAGGGATGGGGACGATAGATAACATCTACGTACTCAACTACTTGGTTAACAGAAATTTAGGGAGAAAGAGAGGGAAATTAGTCGCCTTGTTCGTAGATTTTAAAGCAGCTTTTGACTCGGTGAATAGAAAAGTGCTATGGCAGGCAATGAAAG
>CAKNWW010194874.1:0-22192 GCA_932074435.1 Andricus kollari
TTTTTTCACAGAAGTAATTTTTATTTGAGCCAGGCACATATCTTTTATTGATCTAAAGAAAATAATTCTTTGGCTGTATTTTGTTGATTAAAATAAATATTGAACTAGACATACCGAATTTCGGGAGAATGAGACACTTCTTTCAAGGAAATGATTTCCTTGACACAAAAGGTCTCGGTTCCTTAAATTCTGATTACTCCTTTGAAGAAATATTTATTCAAATGGTTTTTAAACAAAAATTGACATATTTGCACAATGCACAGTTGTACCTCAGAATCTACTGCTCAGAAAAATTTGAAACTTGTACACTGACTATATCGATGTTAGATCTCTTGAAAGCAAAAAATTTGTCCGATTGATTGAAAACATCTCTTTGTAAATTGTTGTTAAAAAACTGCTATTTTTTAGATAAAATCGTAGACTTTAAATTTGTTAATAAAAAATCATCCAGGCCAACCAGTGTCATAATGTTCTCTAAAACTGTTGCAAAACCTATACATACTATTAATAGTACTGTTTATTTTTCATAAACTCTCTTACTTCATTATTTATAAAAATTGTTTTAAATTAAAACCCCCAATGAACATAATTGTTTTCTTGTTCATTTTTAAGTTAATATTTGACGCGAGATAAAACTTTTAACTCTCGTGACATTTTCTCGTACGATGAGCCATAATTTCTTCACAGCCTTTTACGCAATAGATTTTTTATAAATCCATGCTGCCTTGTATAATTGCAATTTTATACGGAAAACCAGAAAAATGCACAACCGTAAAAAAATTTTCAAAATCGAAAACCGAATTCTGTTTAAAAGTAGCACATAAGGACCCTGAATATGCAAAATTAATTTATAGCTCATTGATCCATCGTAATTTCAAAAAATTCTTATTTTTCTTATCTTCGTTCAAACAAGCAAAAGGCAAAATTTGGAAAATGGAAATAGGCTAGAGGCTTCACTTTTCTCGTTTTAATAACCTTTTTTAATTACTATTTACTCTCCCGAAAAAGTTTATATATTTTTACCAAGCAATTAGTTGCTTTTCACTATTTCATTAAGAAATATCTTGACTAATCGAATTATTAATTTTTACTAATCTTTAGTGGCCCACTTTTTGCTAATCAAATCTGTCAGATTTCACTAGAGATTAGTTAAGTTTTAATAATTTTGATACAGAGAGTCAATAAAGGAGCTTAGCGTAAGAAAAAAAACTCTAAAATGAAAATAAAATTCATCCTTATACAAGGCAAATAATTTTTACAAAGTTTGCTAAATAATTGCAATTTTCTATGAAATCTTTAAAAAAATGTAGTTCATGAAGACCCTGAATATTTTTATAATTAATCCATATTCCATTGGTCCATTGTAATATAAAGAGCCTGAAGAATTTTCTTTTTTCTCAACTTTGTTTAAACAATCAGAAAGCAATGTTTTTAAATTGAGGCAGACTACGTCACGTGTACAATTTCACAATATGACCTTCTTTTTGTTTTAATAGAGTTGAGGATGCTACACCATCGCGTTATTTTACTCAACTTTTCAATTTTTCACGTTTTAAATATTCACAAGCTTTTTTTAATTATTGTATACAGTACTAAGTAAATTTATTCATTTATATCAAGAAATTAATTGCTTTCCACTACTGAATTAGTAAATATCTCCACTAATCGAATTATTAATTTTCTACTCATCTTTGATGGCACCCATTTGGCTAATCGAATCTGTAAAATTTCACTAGTAATTATTTAAATTTTACCAATTCATGACTCAAGTTCATACATATTCTATAGCCGATGTTTATTCAAGGAAAATAATTTTTACAAAGTTTGCTAAATAATTGCAATTTTCTATGAAAAATAAGGAAAATATACAATCAAACAAAATTTGGATATCAAAAACAAAACTCTGTGAAAAAGTAGCGTGTGAAGACCCGGAATATTTGTATAATTAATTTATATTCCATTGAAACATTGTAATTTAAAGAGTCTAAAAAATTCTTATTTTTCTTAACTTTGTTCAAACAATCCGAAGGCAATGTTTTTAAATTGGAGACAGGCTACGTCACGTTTACAATTTGTCAATATGACCTTCTTATTGTTTTAAGAGAACTGAAAATGTTACACCATCGCGTCGATTTATTAAAATTTTCTATTTTTCACGTTTTTCATGTTTATAACTGCTTTAAAATTATTATGTAAACAGTTGTCAATATTTTTCTTTTTACCAAGCAACCAGATATTCACTATTAAATTAGAAAATTTCTAGACTACTCTATGAAAAATTTGACTAGTAATTAATTAACTGTTACCAATTTTGATTGAGAGAGCAAAAAAGCTTAAAAACTTAAATACACTTCCTTGGGCACTGAAGTTTATACTTATTTCCCTCGTGCCTGATTAAGAAAACTGATTTTTTTGAAATTTTTTATTAATCTCTGGCTCGAAAAAAAAGTTTACTCTCGTGACATTTTCTCGCTTGGTAAGACATTATTTATTCACATCCTCATGAACAATATATCTTTCATAAATTTCCGCTCCCATACAGAGCCACAATTTTAAAGTTTAAAAAAATGTGCTGTCGCAATGAACAGCGATATTTGAAAAATATTTAACTCACTGCCTATTGTGCTAAAACTTATGAATATTACGTTAAGCCTGAAAATTACATATCAAGCTCAAAGGAGTAATGGTAATAAATATATATTGGCCTTTCCACATATTTTTTTAAATTCCAGCCAAAACTCTGCTTGACAATGTCAGCGATTTAGCTGACGATTTGTTTCCGAATAGTAAGTGCCCAAAAACCCTAAAAAATAAGGTATTAGATTTTTCGAATCAGAAATTTACGTGGAATTTTTGTTTTAATTTTATTTTTTGATTATGTTTTTTTATTAATAAATGAAAAATCTAGAAAATTCCCTCATAATGAATGAAATTGTTAAAAAAAATTGTTTAAACAAAAACTGACCAAGACTTTGAAAAAATTACCAAGATATTCGTAATCATGGGACTTTTTCTGACATTTTGAACAAAAGGTATCTCGGGGACCTTTTAGTGTATACAGAAGTGTTAATGGCGACTCGATTATTTGAAGAAATATTTCTTTGGCTTTACACTCCACGGACCAAAGTTCGATTGCTGCTGAAGGTGGATTTTTCATCGAATTTTTCTGTTTTAGGTTCATAAAAATTTTAAATTATGTAGATTTTTTGTTATTTAATGTGCGTACTAATAGTAACATTAATTATAATTTAGGATGAAAAAATATAGTACATAGTTTAGGGAAAGAAGTATTTATTTGAATCAGTGGGATATTTTTTTGCTTCAAATATTCAATAATTTAATGTGGGAAAATAGCATTTTGAGCCTATAAAACATTTGCTTGATTTTAATATAAATTTCTTTCCATCAACTCGCATTTCCTCTGATCAAAGAAATATTATGTATTTATCTGAAATAGGCAGAAGAAGCGCCCTTTTCCTGCCGCGGGGCGGCAGTAAAATAGTACTTTATTGTACCGCGACGAGAGGCATGTAAAGTGACAACCAGGAGGAAGAAGTGAGTGAGAAGTGAAAGAAAAGTGAGAGAAAAGAGTCATAATCCATTTTAAAACTACGTTAAACTACAGAGTGGATTTATGACTTATAACGTCGCCCCACGCGCGTGCGTACGCGGTACAATCAAGCGCTATTTTACTTCCACTCCTTGGGTAGATAAATTCTGCTTATTCTGTCTATTTCAGAAAAAGTACCGTATGCACCACGGCAGTAAAGTTGTTTTATACTCGGATGCAATTCAATTTTACTGCCTAGGTACATAATCTACTATTTCATTCCGATTGCTGGCACATTCATTTGGAACAATAAGTCATTCATTTGGTTTAAAATGTATATTTTTGTCTTCAATTAATATTTTTTTTATCGACAGAAATATTCCCCTCCAACAAATATGTTATACTTTTGAATCAAACTTTTAATCACTTACTTCAGCCAAGTAAAATTTACTTGATACAAGCAACGTTTTTTCAGTGCATGACTATTTCATTTACTATACTTCGTTCATTATTTCAAATTAAATTACAACGTATATTAGAAATTAGGTATTCCGCTACTAAACATGATCGCGAAACGCGGCAAGTGCTTAGTAGATTCGTTGTTTCAAAACTCTATATTCTGCTTGCGCATTCGTCATAATTCGCGATTATACATACTGGAGAGCCCGTCTATAGGGATCCGACAATCACACTGGAAAACCCTATAGGGGTCCAACATTCATCCTGGAGAATCCGTTTATAGGGTTCCGACATTCATCCTAGAGAGCCCATTTATGGGGATCCAACAATCATACCGGAGAGCCCATTTACAAGCATCCAACATTCATGCTGGAGAGGCCGTTTATAGGGACCCATCTTTCTTACAAAAACGTTAGTTCTACTGCCAACGACTGAGACCAACGATTCAAAATATTTATCAAAATAGTGGACGGCGGGATACATACATAACTTCAGACACGCACACGGCCATACACATATAAAAAAGAAAGGTAAAAAATTGAAAATGTGATTATCACAGTCATCTGCCGTGTACGCGGGATGACCATAGAAGGCGATTTTAGTCGCTATCATTTTTCACGCCCAGAAAACTCCGGACGATGCGACACGTGTTCAGCAATAGCGCCTTCTGAATTAGATGTAGCGAATTTCGAGCTCCCAGCTCTTCCAAGATTTATACGCACCTCGCATGAACGTTCACCGTGAAGATCACGACCGGATGGACAGTGACCTTCTTGACCCGCCACACGGTCAGGATCTCCTGCATGAGCTCCGAAAATTTCTGGATCTTCTCAGTGTATCGGAGCCTGAAGTTATTGTTTAGGGGAACGCTTATGTATATTATTCTTACGATTGTGTCTGACTAGGTGGTCAGTCAGAATAGTCCTGTCCCAGTAAAGGAGATGGTGTTTGTTCTCTAGTACTTTAACTGGGCTATATTTATAGTAAAGCTCAAATCCCTCTAGTAAGCCAGTGTTCAGGGCAATTTATTGGTAAATGATTCCAGAAACATCATTATGTCTGCGCGTGTATTCTACAGCTTTCCTCTCATCGTGCATTCGGTGCTCAGATATTTTCACGCGGATGATTCCGTTAAGCCTCTCGAAGTCAGGCATAGACCAAGAGACTAAACCAAAGGAGTATGTTAAGAAAGGTATTGTTGATGTCGTGTTCATAGTACCAGTGATCGTCAAGTAGGAAAGCCTTTGGAGGCTTTCCAGTTATTTACTAGTACTGATTGGTTTAGTCCTTGCCAACCAGATCGTTGATGCATATGCTATTATTGGTCTGATTATGATTGTATATAACCCGTAAGTAATCCTGGGTTTTAAGACCCAGGGTTTCCCTATCGCTTTTCTACAGGCCCAAAAAGCCATTTTAGCTTTTTTTACCATTGCATCAACATGGAGTTTCCAGGTTAATTTAGGGTCAAATATTACTCCTAAATACTTCGCTGATATTTAAAATTCTACTTCTCTACTGTAGAACTTATGATTTCTCAGGTCAGAAAGCTTCCTTCTTCTCCTAAAATGCATGAGTTTCGTCTTGTCTGGGTTAATGGACAA
Organism: Andricus kollari; assembly: GCA_932074435.1. NCBI lineage: Eukaryota > Metazoa > Arthropoda > Insecta > Hymenoptera > Cynipidae > Andricus > Andricus kollari. Next base: position 5,614 of record CAKNWW010194874.1, read on the forward strand.
ACAATGGTTCCTACATCATTCTTCTACTATGTTGAATGCTGACTGCTTCAGTTCCACTAAGGTGCAACCATGCTTCCCTGTTGCCAGGATCAAAGGGCCATCTACATAGCCATGAGTGTAAAACTGGATTCGTTTAAAGCACAAATCAGGTCATCAATGACAAGCGCCCACTAGGTGGATGAAAGAACTCCTCCCTGTGGGCATCCCCTTGAAAGTTTATCCTTCACTTCATTACCATGTAACGAAGTATGTACCGTTCTGCATTTCAACATGGAGTGTATCCACACCTGTTTATCGTGTCAGTAACTCTGTGTGTTTCAGCCCGTATATGGATTCAATTGGGGTGTTGCTAAATGCCCTCTCTATTTCTAAAAACGCTACATCACCATTTTCCGTTGTATTATTAATGCGGGAGGTAAACGCATAGAGCGCGTCTACGGTATTTCCTCCGATTTCCACTTTCAAGTAAAGGTCCGCTAATTTTTCTAGTGTTTTCAGCATAAGCGAGATCAAGCTGATCGGTCTGAAGGATTTTGCCTCATAGCAGGTATCCTTGCCCGGCTTTGGTATGAAAATTGCCTTAAACTTCCTTCAAACTACCAAAGTTTATCCCATTGCTAAGCATGTTCGAAAGCTGCTGCACAATGGACCCACTAAGGACTGAAATCCTTCTTGAATTAATGCAGGGAATATTTTAGCAATATCCTGCAGCTTTAACTGATTTGAATTTTTTAACTTCTCATCTAATTTATGAATGAGTGACAATACGAATTGCTACTCCAAAACTGGTGAGTGTGCACTCATTAGGTGCTCAAGAATTTCATAAGTCGTCTCAGCCATTTACCCGAAGGCAAAAATAATGCCTTCAGTTGACATGATGCAGTATCAGGTATATTCTCTATTCCCTGACAATACCCCCTCCATGAGTCCCTTATGGCATTTTGTGGCTCATTATTATATCTTGTTAAGGTTGAACTATACAAGTCCCAACTCCCATTCTTTTTAGACCTGTTAAAAAAGCGTCAAGTATACTTTTGCAGGTCCTCCAGTTTAGGAGTACCCAAGGATACATGCCATCCTTTGAACATTTCGCAAAAACTTATCGAACATAAGGTCAAATCAATTACCTCGCGACATCTAGATGTCACGGGGGTAGGTGTGTCACCCCGATTGAATAAAGTTAAATCAGTAGTAAAGAGGTAATCTAATAAAGACTCACCCCTGTGGTTGGTGTTCTTTATACTACAGCAAGTCGAACGATATATGTTAGCATCACATCCGATGAGGAGAGGCCATCATTTAACAGAAGTCCACCTAATTTCGCCATTTCTCAGATGGTGGGTTTTAGGAGTCAAGTGATAGGTACGCTGAGAAAATCACCGTAAGTTGGCGGCTGCCCCCCAAATGGTGCTCAATCTTAATTGGCACCACGTCTCTAGAAAAGAACCTTGGTAATGCACTAAATTTAATATCGCCTCTGACATAAAGTGCTGGTTTTGAGAGGATCTCCATACTGATCCTCTCTAACCTATAGTAAGGCCTGTAGTCGACCTTCTGGATACTCTCGCCCAATACTGGCTCAGTAGTTATTACAAGTTGGGTAGCTTGACTACTCGCCTTCACATTGATAACCTTCCATCCTCCTGTCTTCATAGCATTAACGGCCTTGCGAATCTTCGCTGTCGATCACTTTGATCATAGCTCCCACTCAAGGTTGTAATCCGCCAACATCTTCAATGAGCCATGTTCGGGATACTTTGTCCGGGCAAATGCCCAGGTTGTGCCCATCGATTTTCTTCTGTAATGCCGCTTTTATTTCCTTGGCTTGGTCGTCATCGAGTTTGTTTATTGGGAACCCCCCGATGACTATGGGCACTTCCAGGTGACTTTAAAGAGCCCTGCTATAAAAGACTGTTCCCTGATTTCATTCGGTGTGCTACTATCAGAATGACCCCTCTTTGTAGTCCCCGTCTGGCTTGTTGTTGCGTCCAATTAATTTACCAATTGGCGTCTCAAACTCTTTCTAGCAGCTTGCGACGATCTAGCTCGTCGTGGGTTTTCCATTTAGTTTGACCCCCGGCATTAGTATCGTCAGGGTTACTTCCAGATGGCTCCCCACTTATAGATTCCGAAGTTTGTTCTAAGGCTCCTTCGGTAATTTTCATCTTTACATACAAATATGGGTTTTCCAGGGGGTTGGTTGCTGACTCCTCCTGAGTGCAGCCCCGCGTACAAAGGTAAGACTGATTACTTTCGGAGGTCATCCGGTGTCCCTGAGAGGCCGTTAGGACATCTTCGTACCCCTAGGTGCCAAAATGCCACGGGCACGGTCACTCTACACCCATGACATAGGGGGATGTCCACATTGAGTGAGACACTCAATGAATATCCGTTCGTAGGCCACCATATAACAGCGGTGCACCAATATAGTTAAATTAGGGTGTGAGATGAAGAAGTATGAAGTTATGGGAAAGAAGAAGTTGTTGAAAAGAAGAAATGAAAGAATCGAAGAAGATCTGAGGTAGCGGGAGAGGAAAAGAAAATGGCTATTTGTGCGAAAGGCATGGGCTGACAGGAATAAAAATGGTAGGGTAATGATTGGGGGAGACAGGATATGGATAAATAGAAAGGTATGGATTTGAGACGATGAAGTATAAGACCTGAGGAAGGGTAGAAAACGGGAAATGATTGGAGGGGAAGAGAGGGGAATAGGAATACAAGTGTTACGGGAGAGTTTTGAAATGACAAGAGGACCTGAATTCAGGGATTGAAAAAAGGACAAAGGATTCTACGGAGAATTTCAAAAGTGGAATGTAATAATGATTAGTGAAACGTAGGTGGATGAGATGTAGTAAAAAGGCATAAAAATAATATTACCGAAAGAATATGTGCGGAAGATGCAAACAGCGAGATAGGATCACGTAAAAGGGAGAGCAATGTGTGGTCCGTGCCAAACATTGTACATTGTGAAATTGTGCAATTGTAAAATTGTGCACATTGCATATACTTCTGACACCATTGTTAGGGGTAAGAAAGGAAGCGGTGGTAGGTGAAGAAGAGGAAAAGTATATAGAAGAAAACAACGGAACAATGGTGAGATGAATAAAAGTAGGAAAAGTGGTTGTGAACGCTGTATTCGTGTATACGAGAAGAGGAAGGATGGAGTACGATAAGGAAATAGACCGAGGAAAAGGAGGAAGGTTCGGTACTGTTAGGGTAGGACCTCAATGCGCGGACTGTGAACAAGGGGGAGAGGTGTGAGGTAGAGAAAAGGAGGGTTTCATAAGAAAGGAGGGTTCTACACTTGTTGGTAGAGGCGGGATGGTTTATTTGTAACGGCAATGCCAGGAGGGATGAAGAAGGGGACTTAACGTACACAGGTATAGGGGACACCGTAATGGACTATATTCTAGTATAAGAAGGAATAGGAAAGCTGATGGTTAAAATGGAAGTGGGCAACGATAGGCCCACAGCACTTCCCGGTGATCGCGACATTGAGTTGTTGAGGCCCAAAGCACGGTAGGGTGAAAATCATAGGAATAGAGGAAAGGAAATTATTATAAAAATGGGAGTTTGGCAGGAAGATACGTTAAGATAATTTAGAAAAAAAAGATAAAACGAGGAGATTGGGAGTATGGAAGAGAAAGGGTTGGACACGCTGCTGGAAAAACTTTAAGCAGTGATTGATAAGGTAAGGAAAAGAGGTGAGACCGAAAGAAGAAAGAGAGGTGGTTAGGAGAGGTTGGTGGGACGTTGAATGCATGGAAAGTAAAGACAGGATAAAGGAGAATTTAAGAAAATAGAGGAAAGGGGAAATCGAAAAATAGGAACTCAAGAGGAAAAAGAGAAAGCACGAGAGAACGTGAAGGGAGAAAATACAGAAAGAGAAACAAAGTTACATGAGAAAGATAGAGAAAGCGTTAAAGGAAGGGAGGGAATGGAAAGTGATGGTAGATCGGGTAAATAGCGAAGGAAGAAACGCGGTGACGGGGGGTGAGGACAGCGAAAATGAGATTAGCATGAAAGAGGTGAATGAGGTCAATAAGGTGTGGAGAAGAGAAGGGTGGCCGGAGAAATGAAAGACAGGGTTGGTAGCGCCGTTAATTAAAAAATAAGAGGGAAAAAGGGTGGAGAAATATAGAGGTACCACACTTATGTCGGTGGGATATATAATTTACGCGGAAGTACTTAGAAGCAGGTTGAAAACACAGGTGGACGAAAAGGGAAGTATACCACACAACCAAACGGGTTTCAGAAAAGGGATGGGGTTCACAGATAACATCTACGTGCTCAAGTATGTAGTCAATAGGAACCTAGGGCGGAAGAAAGGGAAACTAGTTGCACTGTTTGTGGATTTTAAAGCAGCATTTGACTCAGTTAAAAGCATGGTATTATGCACGGCCATAAAAGAGAGTGCAGAAGACGAAGGTTTAATAGAGAGGATAAAAGAAATATTTGTGGAGACTAAGATAAAAGTGAAGATAGATGAAAAGAGAGGAGAGGAATTCTGGACAGGAGGGGGGTTCAGGCAAAGGTGCTCGTTGAGCCCACTTCTAATTAGTGTTCTTCTGGCAGACTTAGAGGAGAAGATGGGAAGGAATGGGAAAGAGAGGAAGAAATTAGGAACAGGCAAATTATATTCACTAGCATGGGCATATGACGTCGTGCTAGTAGCGGATGATGAAAGAGGGACGAATCTGATGATGAGAGTGTTCGAAGAGTATGTGAGAGTACATGGTCTAACAGTGAATGTGAATAAGACTAAGCTAATGTGTTTCAGAAATAAAAAGCGTAAAGTAGAGTACGAATCCCATGTGAAAAAGTTATGTATAGTTTATATATAGTGGACAAGACAATGATATTTTTCATTCTTTTTGTAAATGTTTCTGTATGAAACATGAAAAATATCAGTCTTTTGTCCACTATATATGAACTATATATAACTTTTTCACCTGGGATGGAACATAAATAACAATATGGTGGAGTTGGTAGAGGAGTTTTTTTATCTAGGATTTTGGTTGGAAGCGACAGGAGGAAACGAACCGCAGGTGAGAAAGAAATTGGTATGCGCGAGTAATGTAATTGGAGAAGTATAGGGTATAGGTAAAAGAAGGTTCAAGCACGACTAGCTAGACGATATAAGTAATGACATCACCTTTGTTTTCTAAAAATATTATACTCATCTTCTTGTAATCACGTAGATGATGTATATTCAAGACATATTTCCTAACATGAAATATGTCACCTTGAATGAGACGAACTAGATTTGGAAGAACACCGTTAACTGCAATGCGGATAAGTCACCTGAACGCAGTTCACGGTAGGCGGCTCAAAGAACTTATCTTCCGAATCGCGGCAAAGTATTATCTTGTCGATAAAAGCGTTGGAAAGTTGTTTACAAAAAGATATAAGAAAAAGGAATTAATCAACACTTGTTCGCTATTTGCATTAACATACAATTTTAAACAATAACAACTTTAAAACCGCTCACACATATATCAATCCTAAATTTCATTCTGAATTTTTCTAAATAACAAAATTCAATATCAATTAAGAATTGCGTTCTAGCAGTTATTTTGAACTTCGTTTTTTTATTTCGCCCCACTGGGCCTGTCGTTATTTTTTTAGCCCTTTTTTTATAATGTTTTGTTTTTGAATTTCATTAAAAAGTAATAGATATAAATTATACGTTACAGCTGCAAAAATTATAAAAATTCAATCAGTGGTTTAGGAGATAATGCTCTTTTTGAAAGTTGGCTCTCAAAATTAAATATCCTCAAACTCCCTGAATTTTGAAAATTTCGGAAAAATAGTTTAACCATGAATTCCACTCACCCTACACTAAAGTTTCACCAAGTTTCATAAAACTCTGTTATTCAGGAAGCGGATTAACCCATAAACAATTTAAAATTGTTTTAACACCATTAAATGCGGCTTTTCGATACGAGTCCAACAATATAACAATCTTAATTTCAAGAAAAAGTTTATTTGAGCGTGTTGTTAAACTGTAGGGCAGATAGTATATCAGAATCCATTCGTTTAACCTTCACCTCTGTTTTACAAACTATTTATTATGAGAAGTTGTAGGCTCCGGAAGCTACGATCATGGTTCCTTAAAGCAACCAATCCCGACGCAACTGGAACGATTACGTCATCCACTTCTGCTCCTTCTGTCCTAGAAGGTGAGCAAGAGCGGGAAATTCACGCGAGAGAACATCGTTCAACACTGTTCCTTGGAGTCAGGTCTCTAGCCGCGGATGACCTTACGCGGCAGACGGGACAGTTGGAGATGAAGGTTTCACCTCTGGATACTTTTTTAGAGCTACCAATCTTTGTAGAATGTTATGAGGAATCAGCCTGACGCTGGCAAGCCGGAGTCTTGTTGAGTTGGTTGAGAAATGAAGCTTTCAGACCTCCAAGACAGCCGATTATGAGAACTACAAGATGGACTTTGTAGCCTTGGTACAGCCTGCTAAGCTCGAAAAGAAGTGCTTGATATTTCACCCGTTTTTCTTCCTCCTTTGCCGTGATATTACCATCGGCTGGTGCCGAGAATTCAATCACGAAATGATCTTGGTCTTCAGATCTTGGATGACAATATCAGGCTTCGTAGCCCTGATACGTTGAGTGGTGGAGAATAAGAAATTCCAGTAGATCTTACACTGATCATTCTCCACAAGGGACTCGAGTTCTCCCTGGCCGTATGGCAAGACGGGCAAGCGATCAACATCATAGAAGTGCCTAAGATAGTAATATAACACTTTTAGAGCGGCATTGTGTCTCTCTATGTACCCGTAACGTGCATACTTTGAGCATCCACTGAGAGCATGCGTAAGTGTTTCTGGCTCTTGCTTACACGCTCGGCAGTTAGTATCGCCCACAGGTATATTCATTATGCGCTCGCGGTAAACTAAGGTGTCTATAACGCCGTCTTGACAGGCAAAAATAAATCCCTCAGTCTCCGATCTCAATCCAGCAGACTTGAGAAACATGTTGGAAAGACCCATCGAGAGCTCTTCTCTACGTATGATGTCGTAGAATTTACCATGAAGGGGCTTGTCAACATGTTCTCTTAGTAGAAGCGTATGTTCTGCTTCCTGTGCACGACTTTTGAGCACCGAAGGTGTTAGTGATGCTAGGCCATGTGTAGTGTCGCTGGAATCAAATGGGGGAGGATGGTCAAAAGTTTACACCTGTTCAGCGTGTGATTTGCTTTCCTCAAGTTTCGAGCAAGTGCCCAAACTTTTGGAGTGAATTTTTTATTTGATGTTATGCTAATCACGCACTGAATATTTGATGCATGCCGTCTCGCCGTTTCAATTTTAAACTGAAGCTGTGCAATACGCTCGCGAGTCTTACTCAGGCGTACTGAAGTATCGTCTCTTCTATTGTCGCTAAGCAAAGAGACTGCCTGCTCGTAAACTACACAGTTCAGATTCCAGAGATTAACATCTTCAGGGAGCAAATCAAGGAGAGCATTATTAGCTTCAGATAATTTGTCCATCCTGAGAAAGACTTTTTGGTGGATAGATCTCCTACTTCTCATGTTGACATTATCGGCTATCTGCAAAGGTCGTCTTGCTGGAACGGGTGGTATGTTCGCTGGAGGATGTTGCTCTTCTTCTTGCGGAAAAAGAGCTTCATATCCGTTTCTGCGCAAAAAGGATACCTGATCTCTTAAATACTGAGGCGTTTTATGAGCATATTCCAGGTGCATATTGACCCAACGGTCATGTAACCTCTACATGAATCCTCTTCGCGTCGGTGAGCTTGTTTGCCAACAGGTAAGGATGTCCCTCCTGAGTTGGTCCGACCACTTAAATCGATGTTCTGGCGTTTGTCCGGGGCTATTGCCTGGTCGTCGCCTCGGTTCGGTCCTATTGCCACTCCCAACTGAACCATGGCCTCCATCCGAGAGAGGCCTATTGTGGATGGCACTGCGGGATACTGGTGACGTAACCGCATAATTTGTCGCATTGGGGAGTTAGCCCAATGCAACGTGGCTGACTGCAAGAGCCGGAGCTTTCGGGTAGGCGTGAATTGCTCGGTTTGAAAGTAGTAGTGTGTGGATAGGTATATAGGTATAGGGTGGATAGATATATATGTTTAATTTTAGATTGATCTAGAATTCTCGTGTTATTTATTTAAATAACACGTTCATTCCACAACACTGCTCCGACCCAGCTTCCTGATCAATCTCTCTAGCGATCACCTCACGTGGAGAGCCTCACAAACTTGTTATGTGTGGCTCCCCACTTGAGCCGATTAGTATCCAAGGTCTTTGTTTCAGGCGTCATTCACTCTACTCACATTCTTTTTATAAACTATTTGTCGCCAAATTTTTCTGTCCTGGCATACTACTCTAGCTTCCTTCACGTCCATGCATTTTTTCATGCAAGCTCTCGTGTTTCTATGGCTTCTTATGACTCGTCGGATTAATGTCTCATTCACAGATTCTAATTATTCTTTCGGCGGTCTACCTATGGGAATTCTGCCATTTACTTTACCTTTATACACCTGCTTGTTCAGTCGTTCATCTTTCATTCATCCAAGATCTCCGAACCACCTTAACTGATTTCTTTCCCATATACTAACTAGTGCCTCCCCTGTACCACATTCTTTGAGGATTATCTCGTTTCGGACTTTGTCTATCAGTGTTTTCCCGCATATTGTGCGCAGAGGTTTCATGCCCATCGCGTTAATTTTACTCATGTCCTTTTCTTGACATGTCCATGTCTCGCTACCATATATTACAGCCGGTACAATTAAAGATTTATATACGGTCATTTTAGTTTCTTTTGATTTGTTTTTATTTCTTAGGATGGAACCTGCTTTACCGATAACCTTCTTACCCTCATTAATTCGCATATCCAACTCCCCATCTATTTTTCCCTCGCTAGCGAATAGGCTACCCAGGTATACGTATTTGTCAACTTGCTCTAATCTCTCATCATTCAGGACAATGTTGCACATTGTTTTCTAACTTTTTCCTTGAAAAACCATTACATTAGTTTTATTTACGTTAATTTTGAGGCCCATATTCTTCATGCTTGTATTAAGTTTGTACAACATTCTTTCTAAGTCTTCGATTGACTCTGCCATAACAATCTTGTCATCTGCGAAAGCCAAACCACGCACCTTCACCGTTTCGAGATCTACACCTTCTTCGTCGAAGAGGGCCATTCTTAGACACTTCTCCATAAATATGATAAATAGCCATGAGAACATAACGCATCCTTGTCTAACACCCTGCATCATATCGAACCAGTCACTCAGTTTTCCATTAACCCTTACACTCGCTTTACTTCCTGCATATATTGTTTGTATTGCTTGTAGGAGCCATCCATGGAGTCCGTTCTCTTTAAGGACTTCCCAAAGTTTACTTCTATTTACCTAATCAAATGCTTTTTTTCTGTGATCTGTCTTAAGCTAAATATGTGATCTGTGCATGATCTTCCTGGCATAAATCCACTTTGGACTACCCATATATTTTCTTCTGTAATTTCAATTACCCTACGAATAATTATTTTTGCGTATATTTTACTTAAGGTATTTAGTAAGCTGATACCTCTGTAATTATTGCAGTTGTTTCTATCTCCCTTTCTTTTGTATATTGGTACGATAATCGCTGTTCTCCAATCGTCTGGGACTTGTCCCGTCTCGATGCATACATTTATCAATTCGCGCACCCTGTGTGGTATGTATTCACCACCGTATTTGAGCATTTCAGCATTAATACTGTCTACACCAGCAGCCTTACCATTTTTTAAATTCTTAATTATATTGATAACTTCAGTGACGCAGACATTTTCAATTGGGTTTTCTAATGTATTATTTTCTATCTCACAGCTCTGTTGTCCTATATCTTCACCTCCTAATAATTCTTTAAAAGATTCTTTTAAAGCGTCTACTATCCCGTCTGTATCATATAGCATTTCACCTTTGTTGTTTCTCATGCTCACAAACTCTGTACTTTTACTTTTCTTTATCTCTTTAAATATTAGTTTCATGGTTTCTTGCAATCTTGTACTTAATACTTATATTGATTTATCATTTTTATAACAAAAATTGCTTTTCCCGAAAAGCGAAGTGAAAATATGTTTGACGTATAATGTAAAAAATGTATTCTCCTTGCTTTTGACTGGACAAGTGTTCTCTAGGGTGAACCAAAAAAATTGACTATAGACATACCCCCCCCCCTACATTTTGTGAGGCTGTCGGGAAAAAAATACCCTCCCTTATTGAGCCCCAAAAATGCTTCAAAAACCTGAAATTAACAATTATGCGCAAAAGCGACACAAAAGCTCTGTTTTCCCTTTCATGCCATAAATTACTTTTGTTCGACACATTGAAAGGAACTTTTTTGACGTTTAAACGGACAATAATTAGTCATATTTATAGGAAAATTTATCATTGTTACAAGAATTTTACCAATTGTATAAACAAATAATTATTATTTAATTGAAACCATTTTGGTCTGAAATAAATTGGTAAATGCTTTAAACGAATATTAGTCTTTCTACCAATGACTAATTGCCCGATTAAAGTAAAACTGTACTTTTCAATAAGTTAGTAAGAAACAAATTTTACCAATAAACAATGGACATTGTTTAAACAATTGAAAATTCGTTTAATAATTGATTGATAATTGATTTAAATTGATCATTTCAGTTTTTTGGGTATCCATAAAGGGTGGGAGGGGGGTTAAAAATTCAAATTAATTTAGCGGATATTAGTCTTATGGGATGTTTCGAGCCTTTACAGTTTACAATCTTAATATTAATTTTGTCTTACACTTGGAGGGATTGTTTTTTACAAGAACTTCACAAAATGCCTGGTGACATGTCCTCTATTTGAAAACAAAAATTTCAACTGGTATGATTTTGGACCACCCTAGTGTTCACTGTCAAGTTTATAATAGGAATGAATACAAATAACGCTACTAGAAAATTTAAAAATTCACTTTAATTCCATTCTAATTTGAAAAAATTAATATAAATTGTCAAATGAGAAGGCATGCACCTACATTAAACGAGACAGGATTTATAAAATAACAGAATAACTGATCTATTTGAATAAAATATCATTTATATATTTGGTCAATGAAATAATTTAAAATATGTACAAATACAGTCAAGTAGAATATTATAATACATTCTCAATAGATTATATACAATTCAGATGAGTAATATACACAGAAGTAATATTAATTTTTATACAATTAACAAGCAATTTTAGACACATTTTTCATGTCATAAACCGTTAAAAAGCTCAAAATCTTCTCACAAATTAAATAAGGAAATATTCGATCAGCATTATAAAATTTATAAGCAATAATGTCGATGCACTTATCATACAGAAGACCTCTTTCTACTCCTTTTTCAGTTTTGTATTCTAAAATTTTGTTGTACATTTCATAATTTTCAAATTCACCAGATCTTAGAATTTTCGTTAGCTTGTCGGGTTTAATGTAAGCTGTAATCGTCACAACCGGTTTAATCAATATGTCTGAAAATGAAATCCAGCCAGAGGCTTTTCGTCCTCTAAGATCTTCGATTTCACTTTTGCACTTCTGGTACACTTCGTCAAAATTTGAGTACAAAATTTCCTCCCGAATATTTGCAGCAGTTTCTTTTTCAATTTGACTCTCAATTTGTGCAAACATTTTTATTGCAGTTTTGGATATTGTCTTGCATCTATAATTATAGAGAATATAACTGAAAATTGTCTTGTCGTCATAATCTCTGATGGTGAGATCGGCTCCTAATTCCAAGAGAGAATAAGCGATTGAGAAATCTTCATTGAAGTTTTCTATAAATTTGTTGGCCTCTGGAGTGTCATATCTTCCTAAGGTACCATAGTGATATGAAGTCGAAGCGATGAAATTATCTGCATTCTCCTCTTTTAGTTCTTGAACTCTGTAAATTAAAGTAAAATGAACAATAAGAACTGTTACTTTGTAGTTTCAACAATTTTTAGCAAAAATTGTTCAAATGGATAAATGAAATAATAAACAAAATCAAAGCATTTCTTTAAAATTACTTACAACCATTCGAATTTTGAATTGCACAAATTTTTAAATTGAATGGTACAAAGCGAAAACAAAAAGTTCTTTAAATTTGGATGTTTCGAAAATGGTAATTTAAAAAAGTCAAACCTTCAAATTTAAACAGTTTTAAAATTTCAAATTTAAACTTATATAAACTAAATTATTTAAAATTTAAAGAATTCAAAGCTTCACTTGGAATATTTTATTTTCCAGTCTTAAATATGAAATTTGTCATCAAAATCCAGCTTCTGAATTTGAAATGAAATTTAAAAAAAAGGGGGTTTTAATATAATTTTGAAGGTTTGAATATTAAAAATTAAAAAATGTTCACTATAGATATAGAAGGACTGGAATTCAAGTCGGAATTCGATTTTTTTTAAATTGGAAACCCCGAAAAAGTCTTGCAAGAGGACACCGCCAATTGTAATTTTTAGTTTCGGTTCAAATTTTTTGTATGAAAGCTCAATACCTGAATATTAAATTGCCATAGCAGTGATATGTGGTTTTTCGCCCTTTTCGAGAAAAAGCGACTTTAAAATATTAGCTAGACTATATAAAGTTTGCCGAAAAACACTTAAGAACGGCCGGATTGTTACGTTTTCGATTCTCGTTGCCTGCACTTATTTTTTATTTACTTCTTATTCGTTAAAATCCATAAAGGTATGCCTTCAATAATCTTCAAAAAGAATGAAAAAATATTTTTTTAATTTCCTTTTTCATGGAAAACTGACTTTTTATCTTTCTCATGTTTCTCGCAAAATACACAATTTATCGTTCAAAACCAATCGTTTATGCTTCTAATTTTCAATATAATTGGTAAACATTATGAAAAAAATTATTCACATTTAAGGAAAATAAATTTTTTTGCGAAAAACATGATAAAGTTATAAAAGTAATTCGTTGCGTGCAAACAGGCATTAAAATATTATTATTTGCATAATTTTTTGTGATTATTGGAGAAAATTATATTTATAAACCTCAAAAAAAAAATAAAGAAAGAAAAAGTATAGGCAGCGAGAATCGAACACGCAACCTTCCAGATATAAAGCCGAAATGCTACTGCCTGAGCTACCAGCAAATTAATATTCAGGTAATAACAATTAAAAAATTCTTACCGTTCTCTGTCGTAGGTGTTGAACACGAGCGTTTGAGCAGCTTCCGAAAGAAAATCTTGTTTCCATTGAGCTAGATTTTCTCTCTTTATAGAAGGGTTATTCCATTCCTCTGTTGAAACCACTACCAATGGACAAAATTTCGCCAGAGCATAAAAAAGTGGAGTCCTTCCAAGATGGTCACGAGAATTTACGTCTGCTCCTGTCCTCAAAAGAAATTCTGTGATTTCTTTGAATTTTTTAGCATCCTCCAATGGTGGTTCACGCGAAAAGTGATGATGTGTTCTTATTGCAAAAATAAGGGAACTTTGCAAGGGTGTCACTCCCAAAAAATTAGAACAATTAACGTCAGCACCTGACTTTAGAAGTTCACAAATTTTTTCTAAATTTCCTTCTGCCACCGCTTTGTGCAAAGGACTCGTCAGAAAATTATTCTTTTCTAAAACCACGAATTTACTGCCCATTTCGGATATTATAAATTTTCCTCCCCACATGTTGAATTCTGAAATAAGTGAGGATTACACAAATTATTTACGTTTTTATACGCTATTAAAAATTATTGTAATTGAAATGTAGAATTGTATATTCACTTTTAATGCAAATCATTTTACATCATGTGGAGACAGTTTGAAAGTTATTTATAATTAAAGCAAACACAATTCAAGATATATAATATATTGTTTTAGATGTTAATGTTGATCAGAAAACCATTTTTTAATCCTTTTCTATTGGCATATGTGTTATGCGACTTGAAAGTAGGTACTTACCAAAAATAATATCTGAACCAAGAATACAAAATCGTAATTCGCTAGTACAACCACTTCCATACAACATAAAACAAATTGCACAGCACAAAAAAAAAGAAAAATCGTTTACTCGAAAAAGTCTAGTGGACGATTTTAATTTTGGAAGAAAAACAAAAAATAAACAAGGTTTCCTAGGAAGTCTAGTAGACGACTGAAAATTCGGACGGAAAAGTCAGGTATTTAAACAGTTTTCGAAAGTACCTCAATGGTCAGATTTTGGCAGAACTTGGCAGCACCTGGCTGGGCTGCGCCCCCAAAGGTGTGACGAAAACTGCCCCCTCCACAGCACACTTCCGCCAAAATCTTTCGGCAATACCTTTTTGCATGAAAATGTAGAATAAATCGATAAATTTATAAGATATTTATTTATCATTTGCTGGTACTTGGATTTGTCTATTATTCTATTAAAATTTTACCTTTTAAAACATACACTTAAGAATTATAAAATTCAGTTTGGTAAACTTTGAATTCCTTAAAATATTTAATGTTGCAAATTTATCATTTATTGTTGCCCTTTTGGCACAATTTCAATTTTGAATTCCTTCTACATTATCCAATTTTTGAAACTTTGCATTTTTGAAATGTTTCATTTGAAAAAATTTATTTTATTATTCAACTTTAGAAATGTTTAAAGCTATAATTTTGAATTGAATAAAGATCTTTAAAACTATGTACATTAATAATGTTAGAATTTCAGATTTTCAAAATTATATTTGCACCTCAAAATTTTTTTTTTTAATTTCATATTTGTAGAATTTCCGATTCTTCAAGTGGAATTTCAAACAAGAAAAAGTGTCAAATCTCCTCATTCTAAAATTCTCTGAATGTAATAAGGATGCCAATGACGATCTTGTCTTCAATGTACGAAGAAAAATCTGGCTTACAGATTTAAAACGTATTGAAACCGTTATTATTTTATGACTCACGAGTTTTATTTTAGATATTGAAGTTACTTTATTATGGTTTTATATTTAAATTATTTTCATAAATGAAATTCCTATCCTGCGAAAGTGTAGGTTCAATTTCGCGGGAATTCTTGGAGATAAAATTTGGAAAATTACCAACTCGATTAATTTTTAAATTCTAGATTTTTACGAATATTTTTGTAATGTTTATTTTTAAAGCTTCACAGTGAACAAAATCTTTATTTTTGATAGATTTCCATCATATAAAATTTCAATTATGTGTAAATTTATTACTTTCGAATTCGTCGAATAGTTCAATTTGTAAATTTATTGTAAAATTATTACATTTTAAAGAAATATTGTCTTTTCAAACCGTTCCATCATTACTAATTTATTTCTTTTGGAAAAATCCTACAATGTGAAAGTGTGGAAATTGCAGAGTTTGAAAAATAATCGATAGGACGGGTGCACTTCGAGAAATCCAGGAAATTAATTTTTAAAACTAACTCAGCCTAAGAATGTACTTGTTTAAATAGAATCAATGATAATTGCTGCGAATTTTGAAGAAGAAATCTAAGCGCCCTTCAGAAAAACATACATGGATTTTAGTGTATTAGTTTCAATTTTAGGTAAAACTACGATTTTTACCCAATCCTAATAATCAAGAATTTTAAAGAATAATTCAAAGAATAAAATCGGCCTTTAATCATTAGGATTGAATAAGAATTTTAGCTTTTACCTAAAATTGAAGTTAAACCATTAAAATCCATATTACTTTTGCTAAAGAAACCATTTCAACCTAAACAATTTCGCCGTCAAATTTGGCAGCAATTAGCATTGATTTTACTTTCGTCGGTGTTATCAATCATTTTAAAAAGAGACATATTTTGAAGTGATCTGTATGCACTGAACATCCTGAAAATTTGTAAATTTTATAATAGGGTTGTTTCCAAAGTCAGATATCACTTTTCCAATGAATGGATCTTATAGTTTATAAAATTCTAATTTTAAAAACGCCCATAACATATTTGTTATGTATTGTTTACTATTTTTAATTTAATGTTGAAATATGAATTTTCTATCACGATTTCGATTGGTGGGCCCCTCTGACGTCAAAGGGGTCGGATTTTCCACCAATCACAGCTTATGTATCAGTGATTCTCAAATATATTTTTCTGTGCCGATGTTTTGTTTTGGTTATCTGCACGTCGAAAATAAAAGTCTCAAAATATTGTTTAAAAAAATGTCAAAGGAGGGTCTCGTAAAAGCCAATAGCAGAAATTTCCCGAAATTAGAGATATTTATGGTGATTGTGATTTCGTAAGTGCAGAAATACGAGGAGTGACAATGAAACTGTTAGGTGACATAACCTCTTTTTCATAAATTTCATTAGTTTCCATCAAAGCCACATCGTCACATTGATAATTATGAGAACCTCTGAGTCACGTGACACCCACGTGACACCAACTTGAATAAGTGTTTTCCCGCCTTCAATTTTTAATAATTTTTTTCTGTTGAACAACTCATCAGAAAAAAAATGTAGAACGCACATTGATTTTATATTAAAATTATGTATTAAAAAATGATTTTATCTAAAATTGTGAAACAACCCTATTCCTTATTTTCAAAGACTTTGAGTTCGTATTTTAGAGTATTTTATAAGAAAATATTACAATTGCCGGTAAAAATTGTACAGTAATCTCAGTG
>CAKNWW010194917.1:0-12566 GCA_932074435.1 Andricus kollari
ACAATTTAAATGTTGATCTTCCTTTTTTAATGAGTTTTTCTTGCATGATACGGAGAGGCTACGATGTGGATACTATAAAGATACGCTGCAGCGTATCCGTTCCGTTCGTTCGGTCCGCTAGGGCTGTTTTTCTACATTCCTGTAAAAGTTTCCGAGCATTTTCTTGTCGAGTAGCTGTTCGTAAAATTTTGCAACCTCTGCTTTCCTCACTTCGACTTTTAAAAGTGAAGCATCTAGATGGATGATCTATAACGATTCGGTTGTGAAGACACTGGAGATTCAGTAGTCCGCGTCCGCCTTGACTGCGTGAAATGTATAAACGCGGAACTGACGAATTGATATGCAAGCTTTTAAGCATATGCATGATCTTACTTGTGGTGACATCAAGGGCCTTTCGTTCTTCGTCCATTGAACTACCCCAAACGAGTAGAGTAGAACCGGTACGGCAAGCATATTAGTCGCAGATATCTTGTTCAACGCCGACAGATTGGAAGACCAAAACTGTCGAAGAAGATGCTTTTATCTGCTTCGGAGAGACTTCTTTACTGATGTCACGTCCTGAATGCTGTTTTGAGGCACGCCTAGGTATGTATAGGTCTCTCCAGTGTTAAGATGTCTAATAACACTTATATCCACAAGCTCACGGTCCTTGGAAACGCCAACAATCTGTCCTTTCTAGAAATTAATTTTGGCACATTTACCTAATCCAAAGTCCATCCGAATCTCTCCTGTGTACTTCTTGACGATATTGATGGCAGTTTGAAGTTTGCTTTTACCAGAGGCATAGATCTAAAGGTCACCCATATAAAATACATGAGTGACATTATGCTTGCGCTGGTTAGTGTCGCCACAGGGGGTACTCAGAAGAATTTTGTAGTGTGAGAGATAGAGGCAGAAGTGTGATGCAAAAAAGCAAAGGGCTCACGGTATCGCCCTGAAAGACGCCCCTCTGGATGATGACGTTGTTCGTTGTCACACTATAAGTTTTAGATGAGATAGTAAATCTAGTTTTCCAAAGAGGCATCAATGTTGGACAAGTTGCCTTTTTTCGGTGGGAGTATAGCGCCTCCTAACACCAGCCACTGCGGAATGGGCGTCTCCGACTTTAAATATGAGGTGAATATGCGGGCCAAATGTTGGTGTGTAGAAGTAAACTTCTTCCACCAGAAGTTCTTGATATTATCTGGTCCAGCAGCGGAAGAGTTCTTCGTGCCTCTAAGTGCTTTTTCATCTCTTCGGCAGTGATTAATGGACACTGCTCCTGAGATTTTATGAGGTTGTCGCAAAACTCCTTGAAGCGGATGATATTGTCAGTATATTCTTTTAACTTTAGTGTTTTCGGGATCTTGTATACCTCTATCCAAAAAGCCTCTACCTCGTTGGGCTCGGGTGGTTTTTGACAGAAACTGGTTGATCACTGAACAGGCGAGATGGGTCAGCCAGAAACGGTTGATTCTCCCTTATCCATCTCTCCCTCTTCTGTATTCACCCCCTTGCGTCAGATAATCACCGTATTTTGTCAACAATATGCTGCTTGATTGTCAGCAGCTTTGACTTGTTCAGTATATGATTGAAGATCCTCAGTTCTTGGGCGAACTTTCGAACCTTTTCCGTGTACGGTCTGCCAGATGTTATGTAGTCAATCACACATTGAACACGGGACGCATTCTGTCTTGCGCATCCAATCTTCTTGTTCAGTTGATGCAAGCGTCTTTTGGTCTTTTGGTCTTTTGATCCATCGTCGGTTTGAGCCTTTGATTTGAATCAGCCAAAGCTCTCGCACCACCATAAACTGTGCAATTGATGTTCCAGATATCTTACGATATTTCTCCACGAAGGGAGGTATCCATTTCAGTCAGATCTTGGAGCTTAGGAGGAACTTGCATGTTAATGTTCCTGCTTGTCCTGAAATCGTGATCATCTCTCAGAAGGTGTCTGCTTTCCGCGGTTGTTCTTAATGTCGCTTCCTTATCTTGGGCTGCAGCTTGGTCAAGCAGCGGTTAGGGAAGCGCTTCTCGTACATATCCATTGGCACACTCAATATGGGCGTTTCGCCGGTTCGTCGTCGTGTTTCCATCTAAATTATTTTCAGCACCCCGAACCCTAGGATTATCGGCATTGTTTGCCGACCCATTGTCGGGTGCTTTGCGCGTTCGATCGTTTTGAACCGCATCTACAACTTTTTAGTGTTTTGGTGTTGTCATTGTTATTCCCACGAGCAGCTAGGAAAAGGGTTTGTCTATCCTTGTAGAGCCCCGCGTGCAAGGATAAGGCTGCATACTCTGAGAGGTCGCCCGGTATCGAAGATACACCATTTAAAACACCTCTCCCAGGTGCCATTCAGCTTTCGGCACGGTTGTTACGCCTCCGCTTAAGGGTTATTCCTTCAGAACCATCCCTGGAAAATTGTACGTGACTGCTTATTAATTATTGTAACCATATTCAGCAGGAAACCTTAGTTCAGGGACCCTCTATCCGCAACCCGAGGACGCGTTCGGTGGCTTTGTTATAGGCGCTTCATTTCTATTCCAAAGGAATAGAAACCGAAACCGAAACGTAGGGTAACATTAGGAACAGCGTAGCTAATTTCGTTGTCGCTGTTTGCGTGCACGATTCAAGAAAGCTATTATTTTCATGATATTTTTAGCCACTTATGTGTCTTTTTGTCGTTGGTGAAAGTTTTTTATGAAGTTTATATTTCTTAAAAAATTTATCGTAAAAGTTACGAGCTATACTATTATTTTTTTCCAAATCATCCGTAAACAAATCATTAAACTCAGATAAAGAATAATTGTGACACATGTAATGAAGAGACATAATACAGTACTGACTACATACATCCGAAGTCTCACTCTGTAATCTTTTTGCATTCCATCTGTAAAAGGTACAATTTCCCCGTAAACGAAGAAGATGTTCAGGTACAAGAGGCGGAAGCCCGTAACTGTCAAAGTAGGTAGCTCGTCCATAGTTTCCGACGTACATGGCGTACCAGTGGCTACCAGGCACTGGTTTTTCCGTGCTTATGTGAGATGAAGTACTTGTAGTATCTGGAGACTGTTCATACTTTTTTGATAAGTCTACAGTATCCTCGGCTGAATCTTCTGAAACGTATGCAAGATTATCAGGTCCATTTGTTGTTGTTGATATAACTGAACGCATACTGCAGGTTAACGTTTTATTGTATGAGGTCGAGAGTATTCCATTTATTCCATGATCAAAGCAAATCTCATTCAGGAAAGTCAGACTTTTGAATGATTGACAGTTAAGTTCCTCCAAGTTTTTGATTCGTCTGCTTGTAATCTTTTGCAGCAAAAAGGCCTTTTTATGTCCTCGGGTGTATATTAGTCTAGCAGTCCGGGCTACGTCACGAATATTAGCGTGTAGAAAATTCATTAGAACATCTCCTTCAAACCATTCGATAGCATAATATTTACAACTGAGCCAGTTATTTGGTCGTTGAGATGGGTTTATCCCTGGCGAAAGTATCGGATAGGTTTTCCTTACGAATCAATCCCAATCATTTCGGAATCTGTATCCGAACCAATCCAAGTCAATTCGAACGAATCCGAAAAAAGTTCAACATTTCGTTTGTCCCAAATCGTTAAAAAAATTATCCGACTCAATCCGGTTCAATCCGAAATCCAAAACGAACCTGTATTATGTCTCTTCATTACATGTGTCACAATTATTCTTTGTCTGAGTTTAATGATTTGTTTACGGATGATTTGGAAAAATTAATAGTATAGCTCGTAACTTTTACGATAAATTGTTTAAGAAATATGAACTTCATAAAAAACTTTCACCAACGACAAAAACACACATAAATGGCTAAAAATATCATGAAAATAATAAATTTCTTGAATCGTGCACGCAAACAGCGACATCGAAATTAGCTACGCTGTTCCTAATGTAAATCTACGTTTCGGTTTCGGTTTCGCTTTCTATTCCTTTGGAATATAACTGAAGCGCCCATAACAAAGCCACCGAACGCGTCCTCGGGTTGCGGATAGAGGGTCCCTATACCAAGGTTTTCTGCTGAATATGTTTACAATAATTGATAAGCAGTCACGTACAATTGTCCAGGGATGGTTCCGAAGAAATAACCCCTAAGCGGAGACGTAACATTCGCGCCGAAAGCTGAATGGCACCTGGGCGAGGTGTTTTAAACGGCATCTCTGCGATACCGGGCGACCGCTCAGAGTATGCAGCCTTATCCTTGCACGCGGTGCTCTACGAGGATAGACGAACCCTTTTCCTAGCTGCTCGTGGCAACAAAAATGACAACACCAAAACACTAAAAAGTTAAAGATGCGGTTCAAAACGATCGAACGCGCAGAGCACCCGACAATGGGTCGGCAAACACTGCCCTTAATCCTAGAGTTCGGGGTGCTGAAAATAATTTAGATGGAAACACGACGACGAACCGGCGAAACGCCCATATTGAGGGGATGAATCAACTCAAGGATGACTTGCTACACTGCTACGATGCCAGAATTATCCCTGTTCACCGAGGCTTTATGGCGCGTATGCCAATGGATATGTACGAGAAGCGCTTCCCCAATCACTGCTTGATCAAGCTGCAGCCGAAGATGAGGAAGCGACATTAAGACCAACCGCGGAAAGCAGGCACCTCCTGAGAGAGGATCATGATTTCAGGACAAGAAGCAACATTAACATGCAAGTTCCTCCTAAGCCCCAAGATCTGACTGAAATGGATGCCTCCCTTCGTGGAGAAATCTCGCAAGAGTCCGACCTCTGGACCATCAGTTGCACAGTTTATGGTGCTGCGAGAGCTTTGGCTGATTCAAATCAAAGGCTCAAACCGACGATGGATCAAAAGACCAAAAGACGCTTGCATCAACTGAACAAGAAGATTGGATGGGCAAGACAGAATGCGTCCCGTGTTCAATGTGTGATTGACTATATAACATCTGGTAGAGCATTAGAAGATTTGCATCGGCTTTGGGGGCCCTGGAACAAATCTCCGTTGTCCGTTTTCTTTGGCATTTTTGTCAAACCTGTCTGAGATTCAAGCCCCACTTGAACTAAGCACTCAAATCAGCTATAATTCGTCTCGACGAGTCTATTTCCAAAACACTAGCATACTTTACATATACTATACAATTAAATGTACTAACAAGCGCTTCTTCAAATCGTACCTCAATTCTGAGACTACCATGTTTTACAAGAATCCAGTGAGAGTAACAATGAGCAGAGAGATCCGGTGTAAGATCAAAGGCAAACAAAAAATTTGCAACTGGATATTGGTACCGATCAATACTATTTCCCTCATTTAGAAAATGAATTGCAGTTCCAGTAAATAACGTGTTATATGCCTCGATGTACACATTTCTAGTATTAAAGGATTGTTGTAGAGGTTTCGAATGTACCTGAGCACCATCAACATAAAGCGATAGATGATTAATTTGATCATTTTTTTTTATCAAAGCGATTCTTGTTTCCATTGCCATTATATGCAGTATTGTTCACAAATCCGATTATTATTGCATATGGAAATTCCACATGTAAATTCCATACGGAAATTCTACAATCATTTCTACAAACTAATTTTGGACTTAGTTTCACGTCCGGTGATGAGCTGCGCTCTCCAAAATCACAATCCGGTATAACACCCTTGCACCAGGTATGCGAACATCTTTTTCGAGAAAATTATGCTACGACGTCAAAACCTTGCACAAACAGTTGGTTCCTCGAGGACACGAGATTGAAACAATGCCTCAGGTGTAAAAACCACATTTTCTCCGGGGAATTGTGGGTTTTACAGTACTTTGGCGTTCCTGAAATATGTTCCTCGAAGACACGAGGTCGAATCAATGCCCCAGGTGTAAAAAACACATCTTTTCCAGGGAAGTCTGGGTTTTACATTACTTTAGGATGCTTAGAGTGGGTGAAAAACGCATTTTCTTAGGAAAAATCTGGTTCAATCTTATGTCCTCGAGGAACTTACATCAGGGACCCTAAAGTACTGTAAAAACCAGACGTCCCTGAAGATTTGTTTTTTACACCTGGGGTATTGATTCAATCTCGTGTCCTTGAGAACCCCACTCCAGGGACCCTAAAGTACTCACCAAATCAGACTTCCTCGGAGAACACGTGTTTTTTTACAACTAGGGCATCGTTTAAATCAGGTGTCCTCGAGGAACCCACTACAGGCACCCTAAAGTAATCGTGTGATCGAGGAACTTACTTCAGGGACCCTATCGTACAGCAATAACCAGACTTCCCTGAAAAGATGTGTTTTTTACACCTAGGACATTCTCTCCCTAGGGATCGCGGGACCTTGTAGTTGGTGGGAAGGCTTATGGGTCTCATAGGGCTATAGATCTAGATAGGTGAACCAGAGAGGCTGCATCAAAACAAAAACAATGAGGGGCCCGTTCCGGATCCCTCCTCTAACCCACCGCCAGTGGTGGAAGGCACCTCAGGGGGCAGTCCATTACGAGCGATGCGAACGTCTGGAGCCTTTGCGGCTCTGGATTACGTACCCAATCTAGGCGCCCTGAATTAGCCTTTTAATGGCTGAGACGGGAATCCCAATAATGCAGATTAATCTGCACCACAGCAAAGGCGCCTTGGCGGTTCTGGCCAGGCGCTTGTCAGTGGTGCAGGCAGGAATTGCCCTAATCCAAGAACCCTGGTTATTCAGGGAAAGGATTAGTGGCTTGTCAGGATGTGGCTTCATATATAAGGGGCCACGAGAAAAATCGCCAAGGGCATGCATAGCCGTCAAGGGTATGGATGCGATCTTGGTGCCTAAATTCTGCTCTAGAGATCTCACCGTTATTAAGGCGAGACTCAGGGACAGTAGCGGAGAAAGGCTAGAGGTGTTTATCGCCTCGGCTTATTTCCCTGGCGATGCCGGGGGACCTTCGCCTCCTAGAGAGGTGGAGGCTCTAATTCGGCACTGTCAGGAGAATAAAATCCCTCTGGTGTTGGGATGTGATGCAAACTCTCACCACACGGTGTGGGGAAGCACAAACATCAACGACCGAGGGAGAGATTTAATTGAATATATAGCAGCCACAGAGCTGGAGATTCTGAATCGGGGTGATACTCCCACATTCCAGACTAGAAGCAGAAGTGTGGTTCTCGATTTGACTCTATGTTCGGGTGCGCTGAGGAGCAGGGTTGTGGACTGGAGAGTCTCCGATGAGGAGTCTCTCTCGGACCACAAATATATCGTGTTTCGATTAACCCTAGGAAAACCGGTGGTTTCGAAGATCAGAAACCCCAGAAATACACTTTGGGACTCGTATAAAGAGGAACTCAAAGGGAGGTTTGCGGAATTTTCCACAAGCTATGGTACCATTGATGAGTTAGAGCACGCCGCAGATTTTCTGCGAAGGGCTCTGACTACATCATATGAGAACAATTGCCCTACAAGCACAATTAAGTCTAGGAAGGGAGCAGAATAGTG
The DNA here is from genome assembly GCA_932074435.1 of Andricus kollari. Lineage (NCBI taxonomy): Eukaryota > Metazoa > Arthropoda > Insecta > Hymenoptera > Cynipidae > Andricus > Andricus kollari. The sequence continues at coordinate 7,439 of CAKNWW010194917.1, forward strand.
GAATACCCACCTGGAAAGACTCCGTAAAAGGACAAGAATGTTGTGCAATAGGGCAAATAGAACTAAATTGCCTTCGGACTGGGACATCTATAAGACGGCCCAGTCTGAATACAATAAAAATATAAGAAAGTATAAGCGGGAGGATTGGAGGGGCTTCTGCGAGGAATCGAAAAACATTCCAGAAACAGCGAAGCTGCACAAGATCCTGGCGAAAAATCCGGAAGCTCGGCTCGGGCTCATAAGGCTCGATGATGGTGAGTTTGCCGAACACGAAGAAGTAACGTTGAATCACCTGATGGAAGTTCACTTACCGGGTTTTCAACGAATCCGAACCGACCAAGAGGAGGAAGGCTGGGGCCAAGAGGTGGTGAGGGCCGACTGGAATTTCGCCTCTAAGGTCGCTGATTACAAGAAGGTGGAATGAGCCGTAGGGTCCTTCTGTCCTTTTAAATCACCAGGGGCGGATGGCATTTATCCAGCGCTTTTACAAAAAGGCATGGATGTGGTCGTCCCTCCTCTGACGAAATTATTTAGGGCAAGTATAGCTCTTAAACACGTGCCATCGGCATGGAAGGATGGCAGAGTGGCCTTCAAACCCAAACCTGGGAGAGAGGGTTACACTGCTGCAAAAGATTTCCGACCAATCAGCCTAACGTCTTTTATCCTGAAGACGTTGGAGACGCTGGTCGAGAGATGCATTAGGGATGAGGTGCTCTTGGCCTCCCCGCTGCACAGAGGGCAGCATGCTTTTCAGGCAGGCTGCTCGGTAGAAACTGCGCTTCATGCTGTTGCGGCAAAATTCAAGCAGCAGTTGGAACCAAAGGGATATGCTGTGGGTGCTTTCTTGGATATAGAGGTGCTTTCAGCAATACTGCTCCAGAAGTCATCTGTAGAGAGGCTCTGAGATGTGGCGTGCCGGACCAGCTTGTACGCTGGATAGGAAGCATGCTACGTCGGAGAAGACTCGAAACCAGATGGGGTGAGGGCCTAGTAAGGGGAATAGCTCCGCGGGGATGCCCACAGGGGGGTGTCCTGTCGCCCCTCCTGTGGTGCATTGTTGTGGATGGCCTCCTTCGAAGGCTAAATAAAGAGGGATATTATACGCAGGGATATGCGGATGGCTTTGTAATCCTAGTCAGTGGGCTCATCTGGAGACGCTGATGGGTCTTATGAGGTCGGCGCTGCGCATTGTAGAGCTCTGGTGCGATAGCTCAGGGCTCTTGGTAAATCCTGAAAAGACCAACCTGGTCATTTTCACGAAAAACTATAAAATTCCAAAAGTTGACGCTCCTGTATTTTGCGGTGGGAAGCTGACGTTTTCAGATTCGGTTAGATATCTGGGAGTAATCCTAGATAGCAAGCTGAACTGGGCAAAGCACTTGGAAACCCAATGCAGGAAGTTTGTCATGACTTTTTGGATCTGCAGGAGAGCCTTTGGGTTAACGTGGGGTCTAGGGCCTAAAATACTTGCATGGCTCTACTCTGCTGTCCTAAAACTCAGGCTCCTACATGCAGCCGTGGTCTGGTGGCTACGGCCGGAACTAAAAAAAATGCAGGACAGGCTGCGAAGATTACAAACGCTAGCATTTAGGGGTTTGACTGGAGCAATGAGGACTACGCCCACAGCGGCGATAGGATTCATCCTCCGTGAAGAACCCCTACATGTTGCGATAACCGCTAGAGCGGCACACGCGATGGTCCGCCTGGTAAGAGCAAATAGATGGACTCGGGGGACTAGGCACACTAGGCTCCCGCATGATATCAGTGCATTGCCGATTCTACAGATGAGGTAAGATAAAATAACAAAACGCTTCAACTTTGCCAAAGCTTTCCGCGTCTGTATCCCAAGCAGGGATCTGTGGAAATCAAATGGTAACCCACTTCTCCAAGGGGAAATCTGGTATACAGATGGATCCATGGGTGAGGCAGGGTCAGGAGCAGGAATTTATGACAACAAGAGAGAGAAAGGGATAGGGATACCACTTGGTCGACATGCTACTGTCTTTCAGGCGGAGGTCCTGGCCGTCCTTCGCTGTGCTGAAACACTAATAGAAGAAAACGCTGCTGGCAGACAAGCGACACTAACTGCAATTGGGAAACCAGACATAACATCAGAACTGGTTTGGGAATGCAAAAAGGCATTAAACCAACTTGCAGAAAGAAACAATGTGGCTCTCATATGGGTCCCTGGTCACACAGGGATCAAGGGCAATGAAAGGGCGAACCAGTTGGCAAAACGCGGCGCAGCAAGTGAATACATAGGACCAGAACCGGTACTGGGAATAGCGTCTTGCTGTATCGATTTGGCCATCAAAAGCTGGATCCGAACAAAACACCGGGAATACTGGAAACAGATCCAGGGTTGCCGTCAGGCGAAATCCATCCTGGGTTATACCCATAGGATGGACAGAGCCAGGGAAATCCTGGGTTTACCCAAGAAAGACATAAGGACAGTGGTAAAGCTCCTAACTGGGCACAACCACTTGAACTATCATATGCACAAAATGGGGTATAACTCCACGACCGAGTGCAGGAGATGCGGCAGGGATGATGAAACATCCCTGCATGTACTATGCCAGTGCCCGGTATTAGCTGGGCTCAGGCAACAGACCCTCGGTGCCCATTTTATGGGACCAGAGGAAATTACAACGCGATCAGTAGCCGACATACTAGGCTTTATCAAGAGGTCTGGGGTCAACTGCTGAGAGAAAATAAATAAGGGTGTGGCACAATAGGCTTTATAGCTTGAGCGCCAGAGGAGCTCTCCATGGGCTCCTCGCCCGTCCTAAAACTAACTAACTAACTACACCTAGGATATTGGTTCCATCTCGTCTCCTTGAGGAACTTAATTCAGGGACCCTAAGGTACTGTAACAACCAGACTTTCCTGAAGAAGATTTGTTTTTTCACACCTGGGGTATTGGTTTAATCTCGTGTCCTCGAGGAACCCACTCCAAGTACCTTAATGTACTGTAAAACCCAGACTTCCCGAAGAAGATGTGTTTTTCACACCGGGGACAGATGTTCCATCTCTTCTCCTTGAGGAACTTACTTCAGGGACCCTAAGGTACTGTAAAAACCAGACTTCCCCAAAGTAGATGTGTTTTTCACACTTGGGGCATAGGTTCAATCTCGTGTCCTCGAGGAACCCACTCCAGGGATCCTAAAGTACTGTAAAATACAGACTTCCCCAGAGAATATGTGTTTTTTACACCTAGAGCATTGGCTGGATCTCGTGACCTCGAGGAACCCACTCTAAGCACCCTAAAGTAATGTAAAACCCAGACTGCCCTGGAGAAGATGTGTTTTGTACACTTGGGGTATAGATTTAATCTCGTGTCTTTGAGGAACTTACTCCGGAGACCCTAAAGTACTGCAAAACTCAGACTTCTCCAGGGAAGATGTGTTTTCCACACTTGGGGCATAGGTTCAATCTCGTGTCCTCGAGGAACCCACTCCAAGCACCTTAAAGTACTGTAAATCCCAGGCTTCCCCAGAGAAGATGTGTTTTTTACACCTGGAGCATTGGCTGGATCTCGTGATTTCGAGGAACCCACTCTAAGCATCATGTAACAGAATTGTTACCATAACGCGGGACTCGGTACGGCCCTGCACTAAAGGTTTGCTGGGCCGCACACGAGTCGGAACGGTGTCCCCCGAGGGGACCCGAAGTCCCGAGCAGCGGCATAGCAGCTACTCAGTCTAGGTTTGCTCGTCCGACGCTACACGTCTTCTGAAGGATCACAGTGCGTAGTGTCTCGTGTCGCATTTATTGCTTATACCGTTCTGCCCGGGCCATCTGGCCGGCCTCTTAGTCTCGACGCCGCCTCGTCGCCAGCATACCGCCAGCACGCCGCCTCAACGCCAGTACGCTGCCAGCACTCCGCCTCGTCGCCAAGTCCTAGGGTACGACCCCAACGGTCTCACACATCTCACTCGCATGTCAATGGATGTAACTGGACAATAAACCACATTTTAACCTTAAAAAAATATTTGCCTCATTGTGTCTAAACCATTTGTCTCGGTAATCCAACTCCCCATATCCCTCCTCGGTCTTACCCCGTAATACCTGGCGTCCAACCCAAAATCCCAAACTTTTCAAGTTCCCAAAAGGGTTCCCCAAAAAGTTCCCAAAAGAGTTCCCAAAAGATATGCAGAGTTTCCCAAAAGAAAACTTGTCAAATATTTAAGGTTTTTCGAGATCCTCGGATCAATACAATTTAGAGAAATTAAGCCTTTTGCTGAGGCAATTATTATTTTTAATGAAATTATCAATTTTTTGAAAGGGAGTAATCTGCAGATAGCAGAAGACAGCATTTGAACGGCGACAACCGTTTTCAAATTTATTTTTTTACTCACAATTCTGACATCACAGAATGAAACGCTGCAGCTGTCTTGTAGTCGAAGACCCACGACTTGATGATGGTCAATATATATTTTGTGAAATACGTCGCAAAATGGAGAGAGATGGGTACAAATATGAGGTGTCCTGTGTGTGTGAAGACTATAAGCAAAGCAAACACGCATCCACGAAGGAATAGTAAGGAGTGGTATCCCTGGAAGAGGGGAGTGGGACGAACAACGTCCAAGAATTCGTTAATGCTTGCCACGGCTGAAAACTTCGTGTCGAAATCACGCACATGCGCACTGGCGGTTGCCATGTCAACACGCGTCGAAAGTTTTGAACTTGTATTTTGAACATTTCTTCACTGAAATTAACTTTATTCCGTACTTTCGTAATCCATAAATCATTATAATAATTTTATTGTAGTACTTACAAGTTTCTAGATCCTTTTCATATTTTAGATGCCATTTTCCTTCTCGTTTTTAATTCAGGAACGTGATATACACCCAACAAAATAAAAACACAAACGAACATAACCTACGTATGCATCGAGATGTTAAAATATAACACAGGGGAGTGGGTAAAACACGTGACTGCGAAAACAGCTCTGCGCATGTGCGCGGCACGGACACGAAATTTTCAGCCGTGGCAAACATTAACGAATTCTTGGACGTCGCTCGTCCCACCTCTGCTCACCAAACACATAGGGTGATACCACTCCTTACTATTCCTTCGTGCACGCATCCAACCACCTGTCAAACTCATATTCCGAATCTCCGATGCT
>CAKNWW010194984.1:0-13542 GCA_932074435.1 Andricus kollari
TCGTTAAATGTACTAGGGGCGGTTTCTTGAAGCTGATCAATATTATTGTAGGGATGGTGATATCTGTTAGAGTCTTGGAAAGGTGTCCGGCTTGACTTTTTTTATGTTGGAATCGTTTGGCTGCTTTAGTTGAAGGCAATTGAGTCTGGCCCGTTAAATGTACAAGCAGTGGTTTTTTTTGGGTGTGTAAAATGATTGTAGGGAGTCCACATCTGCCAGGCTCTTGGGAAGTCCTCTGAGGTGACTATTTTTTATTTGAAATTTTTTTAGGCTACTTTAGTTGCAGGCAGTTGAAACGGTGTTCGTTAAATGTACTAGGGGCGGTTTTTTGAAGCTGAGTAATATTATTGCAGGGATGGCGACATCTGATAGAGTCTTGGAAAGGTGTCCGGGTTGACTTTTTTTATTTTGAAATTTTTTTGGCTGCTTTAGTGAAAGGCATGTGAGACTGGGTCCGCTAAATGTACAAGGGATGGTTTTTTTGGGTGTGTGAAATGATTGTAGGGATGGTCACATCTGCCAGGCTCTTGGGAAGTCCTCTGAGGTGACTATTTTTTATTTGAAATTTGTTTGGGCTACTTTAGTTGCAGGCAGTTGAAACGGTGTTCGTTAAATGTACTAGGGGCGGTTTCTTGAAGCTGATTAATATTATTGTAGGGATAGCGATATCTGTTACAGTCTTGGAAAGGTGTCTGTGTTTAACTTTTTATTTGGAAATTTTTTTGGCGGCTTTAGTTGAAGGCATTTGAGACTGGGTCCGTTAATTGTACTAGGGTTGTTTTTAGAGGTGTGCAATATTATTGTAGGGATGGAGATATCTGCGAGAGTCTCGGGAAGGATTTTGGGGCGACTATTTTTTATTTGATATTTTTTTGCCTTCTTTACTTTAAGGTAACTGAGACTGGTTTCGTTCAATGTACTAGGGGTAGTTTTTTGAAGCTGAGTAATATTTATGAATGGGTGGCGATATCTGTTAGAGGCTTGGAAAGGCTTCTGTGCTTACCTTTTTAGTTTGAAACTTTTTTGGCGGCTTTAGTTGAAATCAATTGAGACTGGGTCCGTTAAATATGCAAGGGGTGGTTTTTTTTGGATATGTAAAATTATTGTAGGGATGGCCACATGCCTAGCTCTTGGAAAGCTCTCTGAGGTGACTATTTTTTATTGGAAATTTGTTTAGGCTACTTTAGTTGCAGGCAGTTGAAACGGTGTTCGTTAGATGTACTACGGGCGGTTTCTTGAAGCTGATTAATATTATTGTAGGGATGGCGGTATCTGTCTTGGAAAGGTGTCCGGGTTGACTTTTTTTATTTTGAAATTTTTTTACCTGCTTTAGTGGAAGGCAATTGAGACTGGGTCCATTAATTGTACTAGGGTTGTTTTTTAGGGGTGTGCAATATTATTATAGGGATGGAGTTATCTACGAGAGTCTCGGGGAGGTTTTTGGGGTGACTATTTATTATTTGTTATTTTTTTTACTACTATAGTTGCAGGCAGCTGAAACTTTGTTCATTAAGTGTAGTAGTAGCGGGTTTTTGAAGCTGAGTAATATTATTGTAGGGATGGCGAAATCTGTCTTGGAAAGTTGTCCGGGTTGACTTTTTTTATTTTGAAAATTTTTTGGCTGATTTAGTGAAAGGCAATTGAGACTGGGTCCGTTAATTGTACTAGGGTTGTTTTTTAGGGTTTTAGGTTTTTAGTCCCCGAGACTCTCGTAGATAACTCCATCCTTAAAATAATATTTCCAAGACTCTATCAGATATCGCCATCCCTACAATAATATTATTTAGCTTCAAAAAACCGTCCCTAGTACATTTAACGAACACCGTTTCAACTGCCTACAACTAACGTAGCCTAAACAAATTTCAAATAAAAAATAGTCACCTCAGAGGAATCCCAAGAGCCTGGCAGATGTGGCCATCCCTACAATCATTTTACACACCCAAAAAAACCATCCCTTGTACATTTAGCGGACCCAGTCTCACATGCCTTTCACTAAAGCAGCCAACAAAATTTCAAAATAAAAAAAGTCGAGCCGGACACCTTTCCAAGACTCTAACAGACATCGCCATCCCTAAAATAATATTGATCAGCTTCAAGAAACCGCCCCTAGTACATTTAACGAACACCGTTTCAACTGCCTGCCACTAAAGTAGTCTAAAAAAATTACGAATAAGAAATAGTCACCCCAAAAATCTCCCCGAGACTCTCGTAGATAACTCCATCCCTATAATAATATTGCACACCCCTAAAAAACAACCCTAGTACAATTAACGGACCCAGCTCTCTAAATTTGAATTAGTAAAATATAACTGATTGTCAGTTAAATTCTACTAATTGCTGTAGCTAGAATTGAGTCACTGACAATTAGTAGAATTGTATTGATTGGATTAGTAAAACGAAAATTACTAATTGATCAGTTATAGTTGTACTGAAGAAATCAGTTAATTTTAAGAGGTTATGTTTCAAATATATTTGCGCACCATTTTTAAATGTGAAATTGTTTAAAGTTTAATATTTGTTCACACATGCAAAAACTTCATTTTTATTAAAATGAAAATTTCAAAATACACTTTATTATTATAAATAATATTGGAGTATAAACAAAAGTGTCATTCAATAATTGTTCCTCTATAAATTCATTCTAAGTCTATAATTGATTCACTGCAGATACGGTATAACTGATTACCTTCAGTTACGGTATTTTAACTGTTAAAATTAGTAAACTTCTGAAAATAACTGATTTATCAATTAAAATTAAGTGTACGGAATGAATTAGTAAAATTTCTACTAATTCAAATTTAGAGAGAGTCTCAATTGCCTTCCACTAAAGCAGCCAAAAAAATTTCAAAATAAAAAAAGTCAACCCGGACACCTTTCCAAGACTCTAACAGATATCGCCATCCCTGCAATAATATTACACATACCCAAATAACCATCCTGGTACATTTAACGAACCCAGTCTGAGTTGCCTTTAACTGAAGCAGCCGAAAAAATTTCGAAATAAAAAAAATAGTCAACCCAGGCACGTTCTTTAGGCTCTAGTAAATATCCGCATCCCTACAATAATATTCAAAGGACTTAAAAAGTAATCCAAGTACATTTTACCAATCCCGTTTCAGCTGCTTTCGACTAAAGCAGCCAAATAATTTAAAAGTAAAAATAGGCAGTGTAGACACCTAACCACGATTCCATTTTATGTGACTATACCTACGGTAATATTCAACAACCCCATGGAACCAACCCTAGTACATTTAACAAACTCTTTCTGAGCTGCCTTTAACTAAAACGGGTAAAAAATTTGAAATGAAAGATAGTCATTCCAGGCACCTTGCCAAGACTTTAGTTTATATTCTCATCCTCACTGTAACTCTAAGTATCCCCCAAAAATTGTCCCTAGTACATTTGTCAAACCTCATCTCAGCTGCCTGCAAGTATAAGAGCCAAAACATTTCAAATTAAAAATAATCACCCCAGACATTTACTAGAGTCTTCTAAAGGTATTGGGGGTGATTATTTTTAATTTGCGAAAAAGATCCTAGTCGACTAAATTTGACGACGCTCCAGTTAAAGCGTCTATCCTATTTTTATGTTCTTTGTTCACGAAAATGGGAAAGACTAATAAATTTAAAATAAATCAAAGCTTATTCTCATGAATTCAGAAGTGTTAAACATTTTGTAGTAAGTTGAAAATTTTTCAAGGGAATTTTACAGAATTCAAGAGACTTTTACAGAATTTAAGATAATTCTACGGAATTCAAGAGTCTTTTACAGAATTTAAGATAATTCTATGGAAATCAAAAGAGTTCGACTCAATTCAAAAGAATTTTACAGATTGCACGAGAATTTTGCCGAACTCTGGAGAATTATACTAAATTCAAGAGAATTCTGCTCAACTCAAGAGAATTCTGCCCAAACATAAGAGAAGTCTATTGAATTGAAAAGAATTCTAAAGAATTAGAAAGAATTCTACAGATTTCAAGAGAATTATGCAGATTTTAAGAGAATGCATAAATAAAGAGAATACTACTGTATTCGCGAGATATTTATACAGAATTCCAGAGAAATATGATTAATTTAGGGGAATTCTGCCCGACTCTAGAGAATTCTCTTGAATTCGGAAAGAACTTTGCTGATTTCAAGAATATTCTGCTGAAATCAAGAGAAAACAGGCTAATTTCACTAGATTCATGAGAATCCTGCCAAACCTACGAGGATTCTACTGAATTTAGGAGAAATAAACAAAGTTTAAGAAAATTGTACATATTTCAAGAGACTTCTACTAAATTCAAGAGAATTCTGCCGAATTTAATAAAATTAAACACAATTTAAGAGAATGTTACGTAGTTCAAGAAAATTTTACTGAATTTACGAAATATTTATGATGATTTCAAAAAAATTCTACTGAATCCAGGAAAATTCTACTAAATTCAAGAGAATTCTGCTCAACTCAAGAGAATTCTGCCGAACGTTAGAGAATTCTGCTGAATTGAAAAGAGTTCTGCCAAACTGAAAAGAATGCTACTGAATTCAAGATAATTTTACATAATTCAAGAGAATTCTACTGAATTCAAAAGAATTTTGCAGGAATCAAAAGAATTTTACAGAATTGGAGAGAATTCTGCTGATTTTAATAAAATTCTGCTAAATTCAAGAGAATTCTTCAGAATTCAGGAGAATTCTACTGATTTCTAGAAAATTCTACAAAATTTAAGAGAATTTTACAGAATTCATGAGAATGTTGTCTAATTTGGTTGATTGTGGAAAATATATTTTTTAATTTTTGTATCTCGTTGACGTGTGAAGTTGCACCAGAGAGTCACAACCTACTGGAAAAACAAACGATGGGGATATTATACGAAATTTAATTGTTTACGCACACACTCTTGTCTATGGCACATGGACTGTCGATCGTCTAACGCGTGCTTCTGATTGGTTATCTTCAATATTTAATTACTCATTAATTATTAACTTTAGCAAAAAATTTTATAAATATTTTCGACGCCATTTTTTTTCAGAATTCAAAAATACAAAAATGTTTTTTGAGTACTGGGACACCCTGTATGACCCGGTTCTTTGCAATAGAAGCATATTATTTTACCTTGCTGTGTAAAGTTAGATTTAGACTGATAATTATTTGGATGGTTAGGGTCGTTTCGAGAGTCATTTCTATTCCATTATTTTCCATTATTCCGTTATTTGACGAATTGTTTTGTGGTAAAAATCTATTGCTAGTTTCATCTTGAGAATAATTAGGAAAATTTTCTCCTTGATTTTGAGAATAATTAGGCAAAAATGTCTGATTTTGAAAATCATTGGGAAAAAATTGTCTTTGATTTTTGGTTTGAAATTGATTTTGAGTTTGGTTAGAATTCGATAATTGTTGAATTAAATTTCTACATGTTGATGCCATATGTCCAATCTTTCCACAGAATTGACATGATGTGATATCTTCGCGAGTAATATTAACTTTATTAATTTTTATTTTATTTTCTGTTATTTCATCTAATTGAGGGTAGTTTGATCATTTTCTTAGTTCTTTTGTTGCGGCAATTGATCTTTCTATTTCCAACGCGCTGTTAATTGTTTCTGAGAATGATAGTGATTTTCCTATTCTAGTTTGAAGTTCTGTTCTTAACCCTCTAATAAAACAATCGACTGCGTCTTTTTCTAGTTCTTCTATAAAATTATGTTTTATTTTTATTGTCTTCTGCTGTCGAAATATTTTTATTTTTTGCTCTGTATGCGTCACTGATTTTATGAGAGATTTCTTTTACTCTAGTTGCACATGAAAGTACTTCGGGCATTTTCGGGCCTCCCCCGCAAGTTTACTTCTAATCAGTTTAAATAGGTTTGCTTGCTCTTCCATACCAGGGAGCATTGACCTTGCCTCATCGCATGCTTCGACAAAATGACTAAAAGGGACGTTATTTGTGCCGTCGAATAATTTAATGACCTCGAGTGCATCTCTAAATAAGACCTGTTGGTTAGTAGGTAGTCTACTCATTTTGGATGTTTGATTTTAAATTTAAGTTTGGAGTATATTGGATTTTGACTTCCGATATAAGAGGATCTTGTTTTAGTTGAGTTTCTTTAAATAGTTGTTCTCGAAATGGATTAGAGATATCAAGATAATTTACGTAGGAATCTGTATTATCATCCCAGATGGTAATTTTTCAATCGGTTGGGAAGACCAAAAACACATCCTGCGGATAATGGATATCTAAAATTTGAAGATAATTTACTGTATTTAATGTCTCTTTCTGTGTGTTTTCAACTATTGTTGAATTTGCTCTATGTTGATCGCCGATATTTATGTTAAAATTTGTGATAGTCACGTCATTTAATCTTTGTTATCTAAAGTTTCGTTTTGAAAATTTATTGAATTTGAGGAAAAAATTAAAGGTTAATCTTCCAAACTGGCGTTAATTGCAGAATCTTTATCTGGAGATTCAGCTTCTAAAAAGATTTCTGACGTATCACTAGTATCAGGTGCGTTAATTATTAGATCGTTCTTAAAGTCTGAGCCTAAATCAGGTTTTGAAGTTTTTCGAATATTTATTGGAAGCTGTTGGTTATTCGCAATTATTTTTGCTTATTGAGGATTTTGTGAAACTTGAAGGGGTGTTATTGCCTTGTCTGATTCAGAATTTTGGCTCGATAATTTATGATTCTCATTATGATAATAAGTTGAAATTAATTTTTTCAAGAATTCAAGCATTTGTTCAGAGTACATAAAATTTTTTTAGAAATTATATGTTGGGGGTGCAGGGTATGAACATAAATGGTAACAAGCATAAATATAAATGGTACAGGGCATAAACACAGATTTTATAAATTCACATATATAAATGGTATACGTACAGTTCCTAAAATTATCAGGTTTTGTGCATTCCGTTGAGTTGCATGTGCTTTTTTGTTGTATTTCCAAGAAAATATTTTTGAAAAAATCTGAATTTAATTTTTTTAAATTCGAATTTAAAAAAATAGAAAAGGATTAATATTTTTTGAATTGAGTTTAATTTTAATTGATGCATTTGATTTTAAATTTTAAGTTGCACTGGAGACTCTCAGGTAGTAAAAACTCCTCATCCAGATCTCCACCTTAAAATAAAGGAAGACCTTCGTGACGAATTATAAAAAAAATAAAAAATATTATGAGTAATTAACTCATTGATTACAACTCCTAATGATATTCCAATTGTTCACTTTTGAAGCTGGGCGATTAGCTATTTTGGGGATTCACAGATAATTCGAAAGTTCCTTGACAAAACTATTTTTCTGAATTGGTAGGTTACTTTTCTATTTCACTAGAAGATACTACTGGTACTGGTGCATGTGGTTATTGCTTTAGTACGGGTAGCGTTGATCGTCCTTCTGGTGATTCACCGTTGCAATGGTTTGACAACCAGGATTTGCCAAATCAGTCTATTAGTGGGTAGGTAGGCTCAGGTCTCCTGATGTTGCTCAGTTTCACTTTATTTAAACGGATTTGAAATTTACAATCGACTTCAGTTCGATTGAAATTTCCGAAGCACAACACTGATTTTACTTTTTTTTTTAAACTTGTATTTCGACTACTTGGAAAGGGTTTCCAAATAACAGAAGTCTATCTGATATTTAAGTATTAATTTGAATTATGCTCTAGGGCAGAGCTTCCGCCCAATTTGAAGTTTGTAGATGGACTAACTTTCCGATGTACTTTTGAGCAGAGCTTGTGCCCGATTTGAAATTTAGAGATGGACTGATTTTCTAATTCTGATCCTTGGTTTATATACGTCAGATTTTATTGTGTTCACAGCCATAAACTTTACAACCAAAAACTTGAAGCGAGGGGACGTATCAATTGAAATCAATTTATATCCAGGTGTCTATATCTGAAGACGTAGTACACGGGGGTGCCGTTCCTTGAGTCCACGGAACTGGTCATTGTGCCACCCTCTTTAATGGTTCGTGGCTAATTTTTATGAGCTGCATTCGGAGATTTGTAGGCGAGAAGTCATTGTATTTTAGTGTTGTAGAGAAAAGTAAAGATTTCCAAACTGCATGCTTAGTACTGCAGAGTTCGGACTACTGATTTTATCATGATGGATAAAAGTGCACATGCACGAGTTTGTGCATTTTTATAAGAACATAATCCTTTTCTATCATAATTATAATATAAATTATAAGTATAGAGCATCGACATATAGAAATGGACCGATAACGCTGTGGGGGGCACGGAAATGGGCTTTAGGGAGAGAGAAAACATTTGAGAGGTAGACCTGTCTCTTTCTAGATGAAGCTGATTGGTCGAGAGCATTTTCGATGGGTGGAGCTTGATGAAGCACAGGTCCGTGCATTGGACAGTCCTGTAATAGAAAAAGGCAGATCTACCTCTCCAATGTTTTCTCTCTCTCTAAAGCCCATTTCAATTCTCCCCACAGCGTTATCCGTGCATTTGTATATGTCGATGGCATAAAGATACCAATTATTAATAATATAAGTATAAATAATACAGTTGTAATACGTCACAGGACGTCCAATATCGCGTTATTTAATCCATCAATTAATCTTAATTTATATAATTTATTTGATTTGAGAAAAATATTTATTTGATTCAATCAAAAAAGGGTATGCAAAGCAGTGCTTCAAAGTGCCGCCAGAGGGAAATTATTAAATTTAGACAAGAATATATATTCTTAAGGTAAGAAGGCCGCCATTGTACATTAAGAATGTATTCTTGGCGCCTATTTAAGTGGCAAATATTCTTAAACTTAAGGGGAAATTCCTAAACTTAGAATTTAGTTTTTTCGGTGCATAAGGCAGCATATTATTGACAGAATACGCGTTCAATCTGACGCTAGGAGAAGTCTAGAGTGGAGGGAGAGGTAGTTCAGAGAAAAACAACAGTTTTTCTCTGATCCATCTCGACTCTTCCAAGATCCTCCAGTTACTGTTGACCATCCGCCCAAAATAGAGGAGATTTGAACATTTGCGAGAGAAGTCTGTTAAGTCCACCATCCACTTAAAGAAGGATCAAAGAACATAAATAGCTTTAAGGAGCTGTGCAATGCCCACATAACACCCGTGAAAGGATGCCCACCTATCACTACCGAGGAGTTAGAAAGAGTATTAAGAGGCATTCTGTTCCGGGACCAGATGGTATCAAGACCTTCTGGTGGAAGAAGTTTCACTCAACTTATCAGCATCTGGCCCGCAGTTTCACCTTATATCTAAAGTCGGAAGCGCCTATTCCGGAGTGGTTAGTGGAAGAGAGCACAATACACTTTCCAAAGATGGGCAACTTAGCTGACCCGAAGAATGACAGGCCAATCACTTGTGAGAACACACTGTATAAGATCTTCACAGCCATCCTAAATGATACGATTGTTCGGACAATCGGACCAGGAGCAGGGTGTCGGGAAAACCTGCTCATCGATAGATCTGTTTGCAAAGACGCAGCATCCTACCAGCGCTTCCTATCGATGGCCTAAAGATAGATTAGCGGAAAGATTTCGATTCAACCTCCCATAGACTTATAATCTGTCCGTTGGAAAGCTTAAAAGTTCATCCGCGCATCGTGAGGTGCATAGCGAGATTGATTCCGCTTTGGAAAACCAGATTTACGATCACATCTGGTAAACATCGTGTGACAACTAACACCGACACCTCTTTTGCCTCACATTATTGCCACTATCTCTCGCATTTCGCCATTCCGTAAGGTACTTCTGCGATTATCCTGGAAATCGAAAACATAAGGTCACTCATGTATTTTACATGGTTGATCTTAAGATCTATGCCAAAATAAAAAGCAACTACAACTAGCTCTAGATTTTGTCGAAGAATATACTCAGGAGATTAGAATGGAATTTGGGTTAGAAATTGCGCCAAGGTTTATTTGGCGCTGGATAGATATATACATACCTGCACTAAAAAAAGTACCGGCTAACAGCTGTATTAAAGACGAGTGCGCAGCCGTGCCACGCACAAAGGAGATCCTTGCTACTCTTTTTGGATCGCTGCTGTCCCAAAAGTATAGGCGAGAGCGCGTACCGTTCTTCAAGATCGCGGCCTTATCACCACGCGCAGACTTGTAACACCGCCGTAGTAACGAACGTTTGGAGTAGCAGCGTTATTGCGTTTGGGGTGGGAGCTGTCTGAAATAGAAGGCGAAGCGCTGAACAAA
Organism: Andricus kollari; assembly: GCA_932074435.1. Lineage (NCBI taxonomy): Eukaryota > Metazoa > Arthropoda > Insecta > Hymenoptera > Cynipidae > Andricus > Andricus kollari. The sequence continues at coordinate 10,166 of CAKNWW010194984.1, forward strand.
CGAGTGGAAGCACTTCTACTCCAAAAACAGAAAAACGCTCGCTTATGGTTGATCTACCAGTTTAGCCTTTTATTATGTTTATTAGAATACCCAAATACATTATTTGCTTGGAACTTAAAGTTTTCGTCATGATGTATTATAGTTTCATATTAATTTATAACTAATCACAAGTTCTGCCTGTAATAATAATGCGTCGAATCATTTTTACATCCGCGAAGAAAATTTATTAACATAAATGTATTGTTGAAATCTCATGAGGGGTTTTCGAGGTTTAGATTTACGAATCCGAAGTCTGGGTTAAAATGAGTTTATTTGTGGGTATATCCATCTAAAACGGTTGGAAAATGTACCTATAGTGTTTTCGAGGTTGTTGATTACGAATCAGTGATCACATTTTATATGCGATGACCAAAAATGGGTTATAGGTGACCCAAAATGGGTGCATTTGTGAATATTTCTGATAAACGGTGAAAAAATTTACCTAGGGGGTTTCGCGGTTGCTGATTTCGAATTAGTGATTAGGTTTTAAATATTATGACTCGAAGTGGGTCATAGGTGATCTCAAATGGGTGCATTTGTGATAACTTCTGAAAGACGGTTGAAACGCGTACTACGGGTTTTCATGGTCATTGATTACGAATCATCAGTGATCAGATTTTTAATATGGTGACTCAAAATATTTCTTAATTGACCCAAAGGGGTCACTGGTAATCAAAAATAGGTACATTTTGTGGATGTTATTTTTTTATTTTAACAAAAAAATATGTTGTGTTATGTATTATAATTGTATGTTATACCAAAAAAAATAATTTGTATACAGTCCAAACTCCGAGCAAGGCCGTTTTCGGGGCTGTAGGGGAGTATAATTCCAAGAAGCCAAAAACCCCCACTCTAAGCGCGGTCACGCTGGACTGCGTGGAGGAAAATTCAGCTGACCATCTCCGTGTAAGGCAGCGCGTCGGGTAGGTTAAAAATCTATCTCCAACATCGTTTTATGTACCTAGTGTACATTACATGTGTACAAAAGTGATTCATATTGAATTCTTTCGTTATAAGCCTGAGCTTAAAGGTATGTAAAACATTAAAATCGATCATTAGCTATGGTATGTTCGATTCTTAGAATAAATGTAAACAAAGCGTCAAAATGACCAATATTTTACCTCACTTTTAACGTAACCTGTGAAATCTCGTGCAGTACATTCATAATTAATTACTGTGTCGTATTGCTTGTTTTTTTTTCAACAAAGAGAAACTCAAACATCGAATTGTCAATTATAACACAAATTTGATCTCACTCGTGTAATCTTATTATTAATTATAAAAATACATGTAAAACTTAAAGAAAAAAGAACAATGTAAAGCTTTTTTTACAGTAGTAAAAATAGATATTCGTTTATTTGAAATATGGAAATTCACTCTTTACCACGTTTTGTACTGCGCAATAATACTGCGAACGGGTTTCTCATAGAAACGCATATTAAATGAATATCTTTTGAACGCGATTTTATAATTTTTCATGGTTTTCTTTGGATTTTAACGTTGACATTTTATGTTGAACATTCATACAGAACATCTTTATCCAAAGCCTTTTAATATTTGACGAAACATAAAATAAGCAATGATTAGTTAGCCTTATAGTACATAAATTTGATTTTATATCAAAGCAAATTTTTTTTAAGTGGACTAAAAATAATTTTGAATAACGAACGGTTTTCCTGATATTTCATTTCTTATATGTATAATAAAATGAACAATTTGTTTGACTGACAAATTCAAGGTTTATACTGTGAAAAACCTTCAGATTCGGCCGTTTCGTTAGCGGCCCTCCTCGGAGCGTCAGCTATGAAATGCATCGATCGCGACCGACGCTAAAGTGGTTGGGGTAGCGCTCGAGCAAGAAATCGGAGAGCGGCTCTGCTCGGTGCGGCCATGATCGGAGCTTGGACTGTATATAGAAAAAATATCTATTTTTATAATAATCGCTGGGGGATTGTATTGAACCTCAAAAAAAATTTTGTAACAATTGTTGGCTTTAGGGTCAGGTGAATTGAAACCAATTAAGTTGTTTCAAACGTTTCGACACACACTGGTGACCCGAATCAGTGAGTTTTATTAAATTTTATAAGAATTTGTACCAAATATTTGGCATAATGACGCGATTGTTTTTTCTAGAGGAGAAAAGCAAGATTTTAACGTCAATGTTCACTGGAAACTGGGTGAAACCTCAGTTTTAAGTGAACCCTAAAGCCATAACTTACATCAACAATTTCTACAAAACTTATTTTTATATTTTCCTTATGCTAGATTCACATATTGTAGAATTATTTATTCATTAATTATAATAAACAGGATTTTATTCCCTTAATACAAAAATGTACATCAAAGTAATTACAAATCATCTAGGACAGAATTACGCTTAAATCCTGTGATATACCTAAATGCTATATCATTGATCTCATGAACGGAGTTAGTTATACTTATACCAAAATATTCAGATGCAAGTTTACAATCGTGCTTCAATTTTTTTACATATAAAAATAAGGTGATCGGATACCTGATCGATACGTTAACGCAGGCAAAACTAAGCTTCTGTATAACTATATGGATAATCGAAAAAGTGCTAATAAACTGTTTAGTATTTCTGATGATAAATCCCAGAGTTTTAAATGCCTTAGCTGCAACAAATTCAACATTTTCAATATAAGAGAATTTATCATTAAAAAAAACTCTCAAATCCTTAATTATTTATTTACAAACCATTAAACACATAGTAAGAATACAATTTGTATTAAATATTTTTCTTACAGTACATCATAGACAGCAATGAAAATTTAATTATTTAATCGCTACATAAAGAAATAATTAGTTCTTGTTGCATTTAGAGTCGATAGTTCGGGAAAATATAATGGTTCTTTCCTTTTCGAACAGAAAAACAAACATCTTTTATAGGTAAACTGTCATATTCTACCACTTCTGAAGCTTGGCTTTTAATCTCACATGCATACGCAAAGTGATGAAAACTAAAAGCTATTTCTTCGAAGATATGTACATCAAAGTGTATAATACCATCTGAAGTTTTCATAATTTTTTTTATTTCTCCAAATTTGTACTCAGGGTTTGTTATATTTACTACGATATATGATCCAATTTTGTAAGATTTCCCAGATATTTCAATTATATCGTAGTATTCTTCATCGTTTGAAAAATATACTTCATTCAAATCATTTCCTTTTTTAGGACCAAATACTACATTCGGAGTGAATTCCATATTGTGTACCATTTGACACATTTTCAGCATTTCTTTTATAGCAACTGTTACTAAAACATTCTTAGAACAACTTGTACATTTTACTACCGACTTGAGCATACGATGACAT
>CAKNWW010194986.1:0-11325 GCA_932074435.1 Andricus kollari
TCTTAATTTGTCTAGTTACCATTTTTTCCCTTCCTGCTCTTCCTATTTCCACTTTCCTATGTTCCTTCCATCCCCAGACCTCCACTCCATAACACAACATCGCTCAAACCAACGCATCAAACAACCAAACTCGCATTCTCCCATCGTCATTGAACCTTCTCTTCCCTATGCCCCATACTTGGCTCATTACTTTACTCGCACATTCGATTATTTTCCTCACCTGCACTTCGTTTCCCCCTCCTGCCTCAAACCAAAAACATAAGTAACAGAACTCCTCCACACTTTCCACTATTTGTTCGTTTATCTTCCAAACGTAACCTATTTTGGTCTTTCTACTTCTGAAGCACATCACCTTGGTCTTCCCTACGTTCACCGTCAGTTCCTGTGTTCCCACATACTCTTCGAAAATTCTCATCATTAAGTTCATCCCCTTCTCATCGTCTGCTAACAGAACTACATCGTCCGCGTATGCTAAAGAGTATAGTTTGCTATTACCCAAAATCGTCCCCCCTTTCCCTTTCTCCTTTAGCTTCTCCTCTAAGTCTGCCAGCAGCATATTAAAGAGTAGCGGACTCAACGGGTACCCTTGCCTCAGACCTCTTCCTGTCCAGAAAACCTCCCCTTTCTTCCCCCCTATCTTTACCCTAATCCTGCCTGCATTGCACTTTTCTATTCACTGAGTCAAACACTGCTTTAAAATCTACGAACAAGGCGACTTATTTCCCTGGTTTTCTCCCTGAATTTCTGTAGTAGTATTAGTAGTAGTATAAACGTTTATTCTTCAGCCTGTTGGCCTTAAAAAATGGTCTATTACCTAATGTTTATCTACTATTTAGAATATTTACATCCTACTTCTATCTACTTCCTCTCTTATTTACAATCTTTCCTTCTCCATTTCTCTTCCTCCTTCCTTCTCTTCTTCTTCATCCTACCCAACACTCCCTTCACCCATGCTATTGCCCTTTTGTCCCCCCTTTCATTCATCAATACCTCCATGCTGAACCTCCATGCCAGAACCTATTAAAATCTTCCATGAACCCACATCTCATCCTCGCTATAAGCTCCTGACTTCCTTTCTCTCCTTTCTCACACAAAGATTACGCTCTCGCCCTTGGCGTAATCCATACGTAGTTCCCGTTAAACCTTGACTCTCTTATTCTCTCTTCCCCTGCTGTCTTCTCTCTCTCCATGCCGTTTTTCTTAACCAACTCATATACCTTCCTTCCTTCCTCATGCATCTTTCTAACTTCATCCATCTGTAGTCCATTCGTTCTAAAATACCTTTCCGTTTCAGCCTCCATCCTCCCACCCCCTCTGCTGTTCTCCTTCACCCACCAACACTCCCTAGCCAGCTTACTTCCCCCCTGTTCCAAAGATTTCTCCTCATATTTACACGCCCGACTCCCCGCTAGAATCCCTACACTCATTCTACCTGTCTCCCTCGTGACATTATAATTAGGCGTGTTCCTTGCCAACCCCAATGTCCACTTTACATACCTATCCTGTGTCCTATTCACCTCTTCACTTTCCTTCCACCCCCATACCTCTACTCCATACATTAGCACACTCATCACTAGCGAGTCAAATGACTTCATTCTCCTTTAAAAATCATCTGCGAATAACTTCTTTCCCAACCCCCATACCTGCCTCATCTCCACATTTGCCCTCCTCACTCTCTCTCTAATGTGACCATCCACTCCCGCATTCCTCCGAAACGCGAAGCCCAGGTACACAAACTCTTTCAGCTCCTGCACCTCTTCTCCCTTCCACTCCCCTCCCTTACCCATCCCACCTCCTTTTCTGAACACCATAACCTTAGACTTTTCTGTATTCAGCTCTAACCTGCTCTTATCCAGGTATCTTCTCAACCTCTTCATCATCTCCTTTAAGGTCTCCTCGCTTTTTGCCAGCAGCACTATGTCATCTGCATACGCCAGTGACCAAATTCTAACCGCTCCTATCCTAACTCCTCCTACTACCCCGGCCTCCAGCTTACTTTCCATATCCGCAATTAAAATAGCAAAAAGCATTGGGCTAAGCGGACATCCTTGCCTTAACCTCCTACCCATCCAGAATCCCTCCGAAATCCCCTCCCCTCCTCTTACCTTATCTTTGGTCTCTTCATATATCTCCCTTACCCTCTTGATAAGGCCTCTCTCCACTCCCCTATCCTCCATCACCTCCCACAACCTTCCCCTATCCACCGAAGGAAATGCGCCTTTGAGATCGACGAAAAACGCGTACACTCTCGACCCCTTCTTCGCTAATTCTCTATCCACCACGTGCTGCCGAACGTACATATTGTCGATAATACTCCTACCTGCCCTAAAGCCCGCCTGCGTCTTCGGCAATGTTTCTTTCCCCTTGACATCCTTCCGCAGCCTCTCCGCCACCACCATCGCATATACTTTATACGCCGTGTTCATTAGCGTAATCACTCTATAATTTTCCTGTCTATTCCTATCTCCTTTCTTATACAGTGGAACTATTAACCCTTCTCTCCACCCTCCTGGGAATCCCCCTTCCCTCCATACTTTCTTCACTACCTCCTTCAGCCTCTCCCTGACCTCTTGTGTACTAAACAGCCATGCTTCGTTCTCTACCCCATCCAGCCCTGCTGCTTTTGACCTTCTTAACTTCCTTATCTGTTTTTTCATTTCCCCATCATCCAACTCTTCCATATCTGCCTCCCGCGTTCTTCTACTCCCACCATCCCTCTTCCTTGAATCGGAGCCCTGAAATAATTCTTTGAAAAACTCCCTCCACTCCTCACTCCCTATCTTCTCACTTATCCCTACTCTACGCTTTCTAAACCTATTTATTATCTTCCAGACATCCCCCCTGATTTAACATTTCCTAACTCCTCTTCCAGATCTTTCTCCTTTTCCTGTTCTTTCTGCTTACGCATCAATCTAAACTCTTTTCTCATTTCTACGTACTTCCCTATCCCACCACGCCTTCACCATTCCTTTCTTCGTTTTGAATACCTTCTTATGCACGCAACTTTTCACTTTCTCTTCTAAATCCTCCCATATCTCTTCCACCGACTCCCCTTCAAAGCGTAACTTCCCTAACTGCTCCTTATACCTGTCTATAGCCTCCCTCGTCAAGCTCACCGTCTCCCCCGTCAACCCTTCTTCACCCCCTTGCCTTCTGCCGCTCTCTCCCCTTACCCACAACCCCAATGGCTGATGGTCTGATTCTACCCTCCCTTCTACTGCGAATCTTTCCGTCTCCTCCCACCCTTGCATATTCATGACTACATAGTCTATCACCGATACCCCCACCTTACTTACATATGTGTATTCTCCCTCTCCGTCCCCAATCTCTATCCTCTATCCTCCATCCAGTCACTTAGAATCTCCCCTTCCTTATTTATTATCTGATCCTTCGATTTCCTTTCGAAGCTCACCCCTTCCCTGTAAAGGACCCCTTCCCTCCACATCCTCGCATTAAAGTCACCACCCAGTACTATCATACCCTCCTCTCTTGCCTCTTTACTTCCCTTATTTGCACTCCCGCCCCCTCTTTCTCTCCATGAACTTCTTCCTCTAATCTTTCACTAACACTCGTTATAATTGCCCCACTAGCTCTTCCTTTCTTCTTCACTCCGACCACCTCCTGGAGTCTCCACCTAAGCCCCCTTGGCAGCTTTGGCTCTATTCTATCCCATTCCTTTCTTTTTGCCCACGTCTCTACCAGTCCCACAACATCAAGCTCTTAAATACACCACCAGAACTCCTCATCCTTCTTCTTTATCCCTGCTAAGTTCCAGTACAGCACCTTCACTACTGCTCTACCCTGCATTACCCTCACCCTCCTACTTCCTACGAAATAAATTCCCCTGCTCTTCCTTCGACACCTCTTTCTCCTCGTCCCACACCCACATTTTCTCGTCTATTCTTATTTTCTGATATCCTACATTCGCCGATCTCCCTTCACTCCTCTCTCTCCTAGCCCTGTCGTACAGCATTCTCTGCACATGGCTTTCCTTTATCGTCAAATCCTGATCGAAGAAAACTCCCTTATGCTTTATCCTATTCTTATTTCGCATTACCCCTAACTTTTCTCCCCGACTCTCCAGCTCCACAACCGCCACTTCCTTCTCCTTCCTCCCCTCCAATTTAACTTTCCCTACCATTCCTTTAACCCTCCCTATACTCTGTAGCAGCGCTTCCACGGCCTCCCTTTCTTCCTCGCTCTTTAGCTTCAACCCTCTTATCACAATATTGTTTCTCCTGTCCGCCTTCTCTCTTCTTCCCATTCTCACCTCCATTGCCCTTATCCTTTCCCTATCCGCCATCTCCTCCTTTTCATTCCTAGGCACTCCCACTTTCTCTTCTATCATATTCTCTACCCTCTCCCCAATACCCTTAATCTCGTCCCCCCCCCCCCCCATTCAACTACTTCCATGTCCATCCTGCCCTCCGCCTTTTCAAGCCTTTTCTCCGTCCTTTCCTTCCACCCCCTAATCTTCTCTGCCATCTGCTTTATTTTACCGTCTTTTTCTTTCCTACTCTCTTCCTCTTCAATATCCTCCCCGTCACTTGCGTTTGACGCTCTCTCTTACTTTCTCGCTTCCTTCGTTCCTACCGTTCCGTTTTCCCCCACTCCCTGACGCGCTGCTCGAAACCCGACCACGCACTGTTGGCCGTCGTGGCACGTTGAAAATTTCCTCCCCGTCAATTTCACTACGAGCTCTGCCAGCACTCTCACTGCCCACCTCCCGCTCTGCCGTCGGTAACTGGGACCTCTCCATACAGTCCCCTCCGCAACCGACAGATGCCTCTGGAGAATAGTGCCTTCTATTGCCGCCAAATTTTCCCTTTTTTTCAATTCCACACAGCCCTTGCATACATCCCTTTTCTCCCTTGAGATCTCCCAACTCTGCGTAAGCCACCCTTGACCCCTCGAATGTCCCGGATTCCTGACCACAATCTCCCCCGATTCCTTGCCAACCTAACTTCAACTTCTCTAACTAGCTGAATCCCACCTCACTCCTACGCTGAAAATTACTTTTTATCTGTCCAATTCACCCCACACAACCCTACTCACCTCCTAGGCTTCCACCCTCACACTCCACTCACGCCTCCCACACAACATGCAAGTCCTCCCTAAATTTCTGTTTACCAAGTAGTTCAGTACGTAAATGTTATCTATTGTCCCCATCCCTTTTCTAAATCCCGTCTGATTGTGTGGGATACATTGTTTTTCTTCTATCTCCCTCTCTAACCTTTTTCTCAGAATTTCTGCGTATATTTTATAACTCACTGGCATGAGAGCGATCCCTCTGTACTCCTCGTGCCCTCCCCTTTCTTGACAAGCGGTACCACCAGCCCTGTCATCCACTCCTCCGGCCACCCTTCTCCTTTCCATACCTTGTCGCAGACCTTCCACATCCCTTCCCTAACCCCTACTCCTCCATACCGAAGTCTGAATGACATGCAAAAGCGAGGGGATGAGGTTTGGGACGAAATGATAAAAGTTAGAGAGAAGTGGAAAGAATGGGATCTGGTGTGGCGGCAAGAAAAAGATAAGGTTTGGAAGCAGTTAAAGGATATCGAGAAAAAGCAAAGGATGAGTGAAAGAGAGAAAATCTTATATGGAGAAGTTGGGAGGAGTGAGAGAGCTAGAATGTAAGTCTGAGGTTATAAAGAAAGTGGACAAATGAGTAACAGAAGGAGAGAGGATAAAAAAAGTGAATGAGAACGTTATCCTAGAAAATGTGAGAATGAAAACAAGATTGAGAGAGTTAGAAAGGAAAATGGAAGTAGAAGAGAAGTGGAAAAGAAGTAGAAATATAGTGATCATAGGAACGAAGGCGGATAGTGAATCAGGAAGAGAAGAAGTGGAAAAGTTAATGGGGGAAATTGGGGCAAAAGTGCACGCGGAAGAGGTAAATGGAGTGGGAAGGAAGAATGAATGTAAATAGCGTATTTATATAATGAAAGTGAGAAGTGAGGAAGAAAAAGTTGATATCATGAGAAAAAAGAAAGCTTTAAAGAGGAAGGGAGAAAGCATAGAGGAGGATATGACATGGAATGAAAGAAGAAGAATGTGGATGATGAATCAAAAAGCATGGAGTGAAAGAGTGATAGGAAACACGGTATGGATAGGGAAAGACAGGATGTGGATAAATGAGAATGTGTGGATATGGGGTGAAGAGAATTCACAACTGAGTGAAGTGTATAGGGAGTGTCCAGGACGACGAGGGGAAGAAGCGGAGCCTAGGAATAGAAGAGAGGAGGTTATGGAAACAATAGAGGGTGAAAGGAAAGGAGAAGGCGGAGAGACGGGGTTTCCACAAAACTAGGGAGGGGACGTAAAGACGAAAGAAGCGAGAAAGGAAGGAAGAAAGAAGTGAAAGTAGCGTTTTGGAACGTATCAGGGCTAATGAATAAAGATTAAGGATTCTGGGAAGAGGTGAAGAAATGGGATGTAGTGATGTTGAATGAAACCTGGGTAGACGAGAAGGATTGGAGGAGGGTGAAAAGGAAGTTACCCAAGGGATATATGTGGCAGATGCAAGAGGCAAAGAAAGAGAAGGTAAAGGGAAGAAAGAAAGGGGGTACGGTGTCAGGAGTAAGGAATGAACTGGTGGGAGAAAAGAGAACAGAAATGGGATTTGTGGAAACAGATGGAATAATGACGAGGATGGTGAAGATAGGAAGGAGAAAGGTGAGGATAGTTTGCATTTACAGGAGAAGGGGAGAAGAAGAAGGTTGGAGTGTGACTTGGAAATGGGTGGCGAAAAAGGATGATGAATTGGTGTTGATAGAAGGTGATCAGGAGAAAGTCGAAACAAAAGCAGGTGGAACAGGAGGGTAGGGCTCCGTTGGAAATCCTGGGAGAAACAGGATGGTTTATTTGAAATGGGAACTCGGAAGGGGATGAGGAAGGCGAGATTACGTTTGCAGGAAAAGGGGAAACAGTAATAGACTACATTCTGGCCGAGGAAAGGATAAGGAGGCTACTGGAAACAATGGAAGCAGGGAACGAAATACGGTCAGAACACTTCCCGGTCACATTGGAACGTTGAAATGCGGGAATTAGAGAAGAGAGAGAAGAAAGAAGGAGGGAGCGACAGGGAAAAAAGCAAAGATGGGCAAATGGGGAGTTGATAAGCTAAGAGAATATACGGAAAGAATGGAAGGAGAGCATTTTTTGGTTGAAGATGAGGGAAGCGTGGATAAGATGTTGTTTAGGAAGAGGGGGGGGGGAGTACATAAGATAGTGGAAGAAATTAGGCCACGTGAGGAAGAAAGAAAGGAGAAGAGAGGATGGTGGAATATGGAATGCGTATAGAGTAAGGAGCGTATGAAGTCATCGTTAAAGAGTTGGAGAAGAGGAGAGATAGACAGAAAGTAGTATAATAAAAGAAAAAGGGAACACGAGAAATTACTGGATGTAAAACGACAGGAGGAGAAGGTGAGGTACATGGAGGAGGTAGAGAAAGCAATAAAGGAAGGAAGAGAATGGGAGGTGATCAATAGAGAAAGCAATGGATGGAAGGGAATCAATGAAGAGATAAGTATGGATTATGTATGGCCAACGGCCATACCACGCTGGAAGCACCAGTTCCCGTTAGATCACTGAAGTTAAGCAGTGTTGGGCGCGGTTAGTACTTGGATGGGGGACCGTCTGATACTACTGCGTTGCTGTTGGCGGTCGTGGGTGTGGTGAGCCCACACTTGTAGTTATTTACTACAAGAAACTATCCACCTAAAAAACACTACCCGTATCGGGTAGTGTTACGCTTACCCCTAGAGGCTTGCCGAAAGGGAAATAGCTTAATGATATATATATATATATATTTCAAGAAATTGGTGGGAGGGGTGGATAGTAAGGTAAGAGGAGAAGGAAGAAAGATCAAGGAGGGGGGAATGGAAGGTGGGAATGATGTGACCAGAGAGGAGGTGAATCAAACAATTGAGAAGTTAAAAGGAAACAAGGCGTCAGGAGAGGATGGGATGGAAAATGAAGCGTTGAAATTTGGCGGAAGAAGGCTTAGGGGAGAGACATGGGAAGTATGAAATAGAGTATGGAGAGAGGAAGGATGGCCGAAGGAGTGGAGAACAGGTTTGGTAGTTCCTTTATTAAAGAAAGGAGGGGGTAAACAAGCGGAAGATTATAGAGGAATCACGCTCGTGCCAGTAACACATAAACTTTACGCGGAGGTGATGTTGTAAAATGAGTATCTGAATTCAATGTTCAAAATTAGGTTTTAATTTTTTCTGAAATTAGTTTAAAAGGTTTTAGATTTTTGTAAAGGAAATTAGTTTAAAAGAATTTTTTGGAAAATATAAAATGAACATTATTTACATTTTTCAATGGGAATACTTCTTTATTGCTTGTCATGTTGGAAACTGATTAATTAATTATTAGCTGATTAGTGTTTTTACAATATTAAATTACATAAAGATTGAATTATAATTTTTCTATATTTTGGAACATGAATTAATTACTTATTTCAAGGTTATGTATTTGAACATTGGCTATAATTCGTAAAATGAAAGTTTATTTATGTTTAACATATCTCTGTTGCAACTATACAATTTTTTAAATGTTTGTGTTATTTTAGAATGAGTATCTCAATTCCATTCTCACGATTATGTGTAAATATGTTTTAATTTCTTCTAAAATTAATTTAAAATGTCAATTAAAATTATAATTTTAATAAAAATATAAAGTAAAATTTATTTGGATGTTTCAAAGAAAATATTTTTTCATTAATTTTTACTTTGTAAACTGATTAATTTTTCACAATATTGAACCACCTAATTATTAAATTTTTTTTCTTTGGTGTGGTAACAGGAATTGATTACTGACATTAATATTATATTATTTAATATTGACTATGATCTGTACAATCAAAGTTTATTTATGTTTCATACCTTTATTGCAATTGAGTATTCTAGCATGACGTCATGGTTATGATAGGATAGGTGGAAATGTCAGGTAGGTTAGCGTAGTTGGTACATATTTACAATAAAATAAGATATACCAAAATTTGAGGTTGGAGTATCGAATCGATTTGATAATTACATAATTGCGCTAATGCATTTTACACTTGAAAAATATTACTACTTATACATTTATAACTTACTTCTACGTTTAGAATATTTTTTCCAAAAAGTCGTATGCATTCCCATGTAAGGATGTACTAACTATGCTAACCTTTATATCATTTGCACCTATCCTATCATGATTGTGACGTATAGCTCAAATACTCAACTATATAATTATTTTGAATGTTTGTGACCAATTTTTCATTATCAAATTCAACTTTTGCACGCTTCAGAGAAGAAAATGGACAAAAATGGAAGGCTTTCTGAATTGAAGTTGGAAATATCATCTTTAAAATGAGATTAGGAACATGATAAAATATCTATTGGTTCTCGAATTGTCATGGAAAATGTGAAAGCATAACCAAGACGAAAATCGGACGGTCCATTGGTGACTACATTTTTTGGTCTGTTGTTTTTCGCACGTTAACAAAAGATTTAAATTCGACTGCCGCTCGACGAACTGATTTTCTTCTTGGACATTCTTCCACATTTTTTATTATAATTCGAGAACAAGCCAATATTTCATTATGTTCTTGGTCTTAATTTAAAGAGGAGATTCCAAGCTTCAATTTATCTGAGATTGTATTTTTTCAATTCAATTCCCAAACGCATGGAGGAGTGGGACTTAATATATCGCTGAGATAACCACGAAAAAAGTGAGGCATGTATCTTAGTTCAATTTTCAAAATTATATGTGGATATATTTTAATTATTCAGGGATGTTTTGTCGTACGCTGTTATTTGTCTGAATTATTTGAATGTTCTAATATGATGCTTTAATGATTTAGCGATGTTTCTTGGTTCACAGATTTACAAGAACGGCCGTGAAATGAGGATTTGATCTCAATTTTCAAAATCACATGTACATATGTTTTAATTATATAGCAATATACTTTGGTACGCTCTTCTTTTTCAACAAAAATTTATTTAAAAATTCCAGTGCAAATACTTGTTCAATGATTTTCATATTGAGAACTGAGAATCGGATCAGAATGTGTTTTTTTCAAATGATAGGTATTAATTTGTTCATGATTTAGCGATGTATATTGATGCTTACATTTAAAAAAATGGCCGTGAAAGTACCCGCAAATGTCATTGTTAAAAAGTGGTGTTTTTTTCAAAATATTAAATGACATAACGTGCACTTGAAATCTTCAAATGATATCTCGCCATTTAATATTGGAAATAGTAATAGTAAATTTTACGTTACATGGAATCACTGAATTCATTCTTTGAGAATATAATTTCAGCAAGAATTTGATTTATCAAGAAATTTGAACGAATAAATAGTTATTCGAAAATTAAGTAAATGAGAAAAACAAATGCAAAAGTTAGCGCGCGCACGTAATAGTCCAGTATACAATAAAGCACAATAAAATTAAAAAAAAATCTCTTGCAAAATTTGGTAGACAGCTTAGTTTAAGCACAAGAAAGCTTCAAAGTTGGGCCTAAGCAACCAATGAGGAGTGAGCCTTACCGACCACTTGTCTCAACCGTTAAGATAGCGTGTACTTTTGGTCGAAATACTTCTTGGATCCCGTATTAGGTAATTCCACGTCGAGTCGTCCCTCTTCCATTGTTTTTTTCACGCAAACCTTTATCAATATGATCAAAATAACAAAACAACCTTTCTCTCAGAATTTCTATTACATAATTTGTAACAAAACCAACAAAACATTCGAAAAACCCACTTAAAATTGCTTCTTAAAAATTTCTTAGCAAGATTAAAATGAAACAGCACCTTTCCTTACAAAATAAGTCAATCTTTTCGATTCCTCGCAAAGTTCCTGTTACATAATTTGTAATAAGTCTAACAAAAGTCTGAACTTCGGCGAAGCTCAGCAAACTTGCTTTTTTGAAAAATTGTTACCAAGATTTATATAACAAAATTCCATACCAATCTCTCTTGTGTAGCAGGGCATTCATATAAAAATACAAGAGTGACCTCACACTCACCGTTCAAGACACCTCGCCCAGGTGCCATTAGCTTTTGGCACGGTTGTTACGCCTCCGCTTAAGGGTTATTCCTTCGGGAACATCCCTGGACAATTGTCCGCCATGCTTATTAATAATTGTAACCATATTCAGTAGAAAATTTTGGTACAGGGATCCTCCATGCACAACCCGAGGACGCGTTCGGTGGCTTTGTCATAGGCCCTTCGGTTGGACTTCAGAGGAATCGAAACTGAAATATATAATTAAAAAATAATGCTAAACAACCACCGCAGGGTCTCACTGGGAGCAACTGCCATCTAAA
>CAKNWW010195010.1:0-11628 GCA_932074435.1 Andricus kollari
TATAATATTGTCAGATATTGCATCATATGATGTAATAAGCTTCTGGAAGATTCTACACTATAATCGACACGTTTGGGATATAATATTTGTTTGCAACGCAAAATGTCATGCTTCATGAAAATAACCTTGAACTTGCTTACCAGGAAATTTCGCAGTTTAATTTAACGCCTTCATCAAGAATGTTCTAGAAGAATGTCATCTATAAGGAAGCAATAAATCAAATTTATTTATATAGTATCAAATTTCATCTGTACACGTGCAACTTTTTTTGCGTATTGAACTAATGTTTATCTGTAGGGAAGCAATAAATCATCCTTGAAATAACTATATGACGCAGTAGAAATTGCCAGGACAAAATATAACCTTGAAAGTATTTACGCGAAAAATTCTTGAGATAAGAATAACCTTGAACCTGTTGTTACATGCCTGTGGATGGCACAATTGCGCAGTATTACTATGTGACGTCATCAAGGACCCATCGAGAATGTTCTAGAAGCTTAGCACGGACATGAACCACTACAGGTTAGAAGCTTCTCGATGTCGGTAAGGTAGGAATCTTGCGTTAGAACCCGCCTTACTCATCTACTGTAATAATAAACTTTCCATAGCTAAAGTTTAAACAATAATCATTTTCCATCAATTTAAGTGATCAACAAATTACGTTAAGTATGTATTTAAACCATTATTATAATTAAAGAAATTATTTCTGTCAACATTATTTTATTTTTCAGAATCACTATAATCTGAACAATTTCATTCTAATTCAAAAGTAAACCTGTCTAGAATCTAGCTAAAATCTAGACAGACATTGTATATTTAAATTCGTAATGGACTCCCAGATAACTCCAGTACAGGAACTAGGCGGAAAAAGAAATAAGTTAAATACCTAGCAAAACTAGATAGCTCCAGGACCATGCCAGGCCAGCATTCCGTAAATAGACGAGTGTGGCGAAGCCAGCACTGACGCTATCATGATTCCGGTCTGCTAGAAACAAGAGCTTGCACCTCTAACGCAGTTAGTGTTGCGTTCAAATGCATAGGTAAAACCTTGCTCTTCAGGTGTTCTGTTAGTGCACTCAGATCCTTTTTGATGTTCATCTCGGGCAGAGAATGCCTTTGTGTTAATTCTACATGTGTGAACTCTAGTAAAGCACGACCCAAATTTCTTTCAAGGTGTTGTAGTTTTTCTGGGATTTTGCTGCTTACATCAACGTTAATAAAGTCGCGATGTGGTCTAGTGGATCCGGCACTTGATGTACATTGTCCCTAGCACTATACCTTCAGCTACAATCGGGTCTTCGTTGCCCATATCGTCTAAAGGGAGTTCATCAATAGGACGCTGCTGCTCCACTTCCATTTTGATGACAGCTATTTCCACAGCCAGAAGCAATCTGTTTACAGATATTGGGCGTTTTGTGTCTGCTGGATTCCGCTCATTTATTCTTGTGGTTAGCTCTGGGTACTTAAGCAAGAAGAGTCGATGGTGTTCTCTCCTCACACTTTGCCCACTTTTCTCTGCCAAAAAATAAAGGAGAATGACAACTCTGTTCATATGGCATATCCATTTTAATCACCTTCTTGGTTGCTGAACCTCTCTTTCTGCCTCTGGTTGAATTAGGCCATCTGTCTCTGGAGAATATGGTGGGACTGGATCATCATCAGGTTGAGCAAGAACATAAACTGTCACTGCTTGATCTTACGGTGCAGCTTGTTTTACTTGATGTCCATTGTCGACGTTTTTCCACGCCAAATCAACCTATTGTTTAATCTCCATTGTTCGGTCTTCTGAGATGTTTAGATTGTTCCTGATGTCCTTCAAATTATCGATAAGATCTCTTAGTGCGACTTTCTTTGTGTTACGATACTTTGCAGCAAACTTTGTCCTGAAGTTGTATCCTTTTATACTGTTGGTGTTATCATTGAGAAGTTGTAGGCTACGGAAGCTACGATCATGGTTCTTTAAAGCAATCAATCCCGACGAAACCGGAACGTGTACGTCATCCACTCCTACTTCTTCTGTCCTAGAAGGTAAGCAAGAGTGGGAAATTTGAGCGAGATGACATCGTACAACACTGTTCCTTGGAATCCGATCTGTACCCGCGGATGACCTTACGCGGCAGTCGGGACAGTTGGAGGTGAAGCTTTCACCTCTGGATACATTTTTAGATCTACCAACCATTGTAGAATGTTATAATGAATAGTGTTGACGGACCAGATGTAGTAATCCCAGAAGAATAGCCTTTTGCATCCGTTTCGGCATGGACTGAGCCTGATGCTGGCCAGCCGGAATCTTGTTAAGTTGGCTGAGAAATGAAGCATACTTTGAGCATCCACTGAGAACAGGTCCAAGTGTTTCTGCCTCTTGCTTGCACGCTCAGCAGATGGTACCGCCTACAGGTATATTCATTATGCGCTCGCGGTAAACTGAAGCGTCTATAACGCCGTCTTAACAGGCAAAAAGAAATCCCTCAGTCTCCAATATCAATTCAGCATATTTGAAAAACATGTTGGACAGACCCGTCGATAGCTTTTCTCTACGTATAACCTCGCGTATAATGCTGTAGAATTTACCATGAAGGGGCTCGTCAGCATGCACTCTTAGTAGAAACAAATGTTCTGCTTCCTGTGCACGACTTTCGAGCACCAAAGGTGTTAGTGATGCTAGGCAATGTGTAGTGTCGCTGTAATCAAATGGGAGACCGAGCTCCTGTGCGGCCCTATCAGCAGCACGGTATAGAAACGCCGCAGCATTGACGACTTCATGTTGAGGTACGAGTCGCATAAGAGAATCTGTGCTATTTAAAACTGAGCAAGCTGTAGCCAGAACCGTATTTCAATGAAGAAACTCCAAACTCAGTAAAACTCCACCCCCTTTATCTCGAAGGAGGTATATTCGAGGTAAAGAAGATCTAAGATGACGACTTCGGTCGATTTTCATCATCTTGCGTGTGCTTCATTCAAGTTGCTTCAAATCATCGACGTTCCATTCTACTGCACCAAACATGTAGAGCAGTATAGGAACGGCCAGCATATTGTTCGCCTGGATCTTATTTTTCCCACATAATTCCGAAGCCCATATTTTTCTGAGAATAGGGCGATACCTTTTTTGAAGGGCCGTTTTTAACACGCGCACATCTTGGGTTTCCCCTTGCATTATTCCAAGATATCCATATTTCTCTCCATTACCAAGATGTTGAATGGTAATCCCACCTATGAATTGAACATCCTGATCGTCACGCGATAATGTATTTCCTAGTCTTCCTTCGTATAGGTGGACGCACGCACATTTTTTGAGGTCCTCTTTCGAAGAGGCAAAGACCACCTTTTTCATTCCATTCGACGGGCCACATAAGCATCCAGAGCTATTGTCCCGAAGCACAATTGATAAAGGAAAGAGGGAGATGCAGAAAAGTATCGGACTGAGAGAATCTCCTTCGAAGACCCCCCTCTTGTATGTGACATAGCTGGTAGTCACCTATCTTTTGTCAGATGTTACGACAAATCTTGCCCGCTCAAGACCATAAGCTCTATCATGCATGTCACTATTCTTGGATGCACATCCATGCACTCAGGGAGCTTGATAAGCAACTTCTGGTTTGTGTTATCGAATGCCTTACGGTAGTCAATCCAAGCCATGGACAGATTGCGTCGATGCCTGAACGAGTCCTGGGTAATACACCTATCTATTAACAGGTTCTCACTGCAACCTGCCAGCCCTCTCTTGCATCCACGTTGTTCAACGATTGCACTCCATACCGACTCGATATATGTTAATATCCTCCCTTTGAGGATGTCAGTGAATATCTTGTAGCTGGTGTTTATACAAGCTATGGGCCTGTATTTCTTTGGACTGGACAAATCTCCGGTCTTAGGGATTAGTACCGTGCGTCCTTGCACTAACCACTGCTGGATGGGTTGTTCTCCGTTTAAGAAGGTAATAAATATACGAGCTAGATGTTGGTGCGTGGAAATGTTCTTCCACCAAAAGTTGTTGATTTTATCTGGCCTGGCGCTGAAAAGTGCTTAGTTCTAGCGATAACTTTCTTCAATTCTTCAGCAGTAATTAGTGGACACTCTTCCTCTGGACGTTAAAACATTTGCCTTTGGCAAAAGTTACTAAAGAGTGATGTATCTGTTGCGTCTTCATTTGGCTGATAAGTATCTCCATATACTTGCTCCCAGAAGACTTGAATCTCTTTTCGACTTCGCTACTTTTCAAAGGTACATGACGTTTTATTGAACAGACGGGACGGATAAGTAGAAAAGTTGGAATTTGCCTGAATGCACTTTACCCGCCGTTTAAGGCGCTCTTTGTCTGTTGAAAGAGCTTTTATTTTTTGCGTCAAGTGCTGCTTGGTAGTCAACAGTTTATACTTGTTTAGTTAGTGATTGGCTTTCCTTAAGTTTCGAGCAAGTGCCCTAACTTTAAGAGTGAATTTTTAATTTGATGTTATGTATCTAATCACGCACTGAACATTTGATGCACGTCGTCTCGCCCTTTTAATTTCAAACTGAGGCTGTGCAATACGCTCGCGAGTCTTACTCAGGCGTACTGAAGTATCATTACTTCTATTGTCGCTAAGTAGTGAGAACGCCTTCTCTTCAACTACGCAGTTCAGAGTCCAGAGATTAACATCTTCGTGGAGCAAATCGGGGAGAGCAGTATTAGCTTCAGCTAATTTATCCATCCTGAAAAAGACTTTTTGGTGGATTTTTGATCTCCTAGTTTTCATGTTGGCATTATCGGCTATCTGCAAAGGTGGTCTTGCTGGAACGGGTGGTATTTTCGCTGGAGGATGTTGCTCTTCTCTTTGATGAAGGGCGTCATATCCCTTTCTACGTAAAAAGGATACGCGATCTCTTAAATACCTCAGCATGTGTCCTCTTCAGGCTGGCGAGCTTCGTTGCCAACAGGTAAGGATATTCCTCCTGAGTTGGTCCGAAAATTTAAAACGATGTTTTCGCGTTTGTCCGGGTGGGACCATTGCCTGTTCGTCGCCTCGGTGCGGTCCTATTCCCACTCCCAACTGAACCTCGGCCTCCATCCGAGAAAGGCCCACTGTGGGTAGCACTGCGCGATACTATGAGAGCCGGGCTCTCGGGCGATGGGTTGCCATATCCCTATGCTTTTATGTGAGAAGTTGTAGACTCCGGAAGCAACCAATCCCGGCTCAACTGGAACGTGTACGTCATCCACTTCTGCTCCTTCTGTCCTAGAAGGTAAGCAAGAGCAGGAAATTTACGCGAGACAACATCATGCCACACTGTCCCTTGAAGTCAGGTCTCTGGCCGCAGATGACCTTACGCGTCAGACGGTACCGTTGAAGATGAAGGTTTCATCTCTGGATACTTTTTTAGAGCTACCAATCTTTGTAGAATGTTATTAGGAACAGTGTTGATAAGCCAGATGAAGTGATCCCAGAAGAACAGCCTTTTGCATCCGGTTCGCGATGGAATGAGCCTGACGCTACCAAGCCGGAATCTTGTTGAGTTGGCTAAGAAATAAAGCTTTCATACCTCCAAGACAGCTGATTATCAGAACTACAAGATGGACTTATTTAGCCTTAGTACAGGAGCAAATCGGGAGAACAGTATTAGCTTCAGATATAATTTGTCCATCCTGAGAAAGACTTTTTGGTGGATAGATATCCTACTTCTCATGTTGGCATTATCGGTTATCTGCAAAGGTTGTCCTGCTGGAACGGGTCGTATGTTCGCTAGAGAATGTTGCTCTTCTTCTTGCTGATAAAGAGCTTCATATCCGTTTGTGCGCAAAATGGATACCTGATCTCTTAACCGTTTATTGGCACGGTGGTTTGAGGAGACATAAAAAGTACGATGGGGTCGCATCCGACCTGAACTACTATTAATAGGATTTTAGGCAAGAAAAATGGCACAATAAGTATTTTAATGAATCATAATCTTTATTAGTACCTTTGCAGTATTTTTGCGTCAGAATCCCTGGCCTGTTGACGAAGTAATTTCTCTAATATTTCCTCGGGTTTACTATATACTGGTTTAAAAGCCATTTTGAAGTCCGAACTGCAAAAAGTAATGAAATCGTACATAGTAAAATTGGTAACGTCTCACCGAATTACAGAGATTAGGATAGCAAATAGCACTTACCATAGAGCTGCGGCTGTCTCGACACATTCTACGGTTCTGACTGGTATGGTACCTGGCCAATAGAGACCCCTTTGAATTTGTGGAAGGGGTGAGAAAAATGGAACAGCCAACACTGGGGTCGGATAAGACCCCCAACGTACCAGTAAAGGGTTAAATACTGAGGCGTTTTATGAGCATATTCCGGGTGCATATTGACCCTACGGTTATGTAACCTCTGCTTGAATCCTCTTCGTGCCGGTGAGCTTCTTTGCCAACAGGTAAGGATGTCCCTCCTGAGTTGGTCCGACCGCTTAAATCAATGTTCTCGCGTTTGTCCGAGGCCATTGTCCAAGTCGCTGATCAATATCTCTAGCAATCATCCTAGGCGAAGACTGTCACAAAGTCATCATGTGTCATAGATCGCACAAAAATACGCATGCTTGCTGATAGGCGTATAGTAAGATCCATACTCTTTACTCAAATCACATCCACAAAATAAAGCTCTCCACGCAGGCCATCACACGTTTCTTATAAACTATTTTTCACGACACTTTCCTGCCTTGTAATACAAAGTTAGCTTCTTTTACGCCAATGCATTTTCTCATGCAAGCTCTTGTGTTTCTATGGCTTTTTATATCTTTTCGACTTAGAGAGATATCACATGATGATATATGATATGCTATATGATACTACTATGCTTTCTCTGTTCTGAGCATCAGCACTGACCATGCTTGAAATATTTTGAGAATTTTTGTATTCCTCGTGAAAACAAAAATAAATATTAGGGGAGACCGGGGCGAGTTGAGCCACTTTTCCTTGTTCGATTTTTAATATTTTTTGTGACGAACTTTTTCAAAACAGATTATTGTTACCTTGTTTTGTACACATTAGGCTTATATAACTACAAGTACCAACAGTTTAATTTGATAACTGAATTCATTAAAAGCGAAATTAGGTGATGCGGAAAATGGTTCAACTCGCCCCAGGCCCGGGGCAAGTTGTACATACATGCGGGGCGAGTTGTACTACTTTAGCGGAGTCAATAATTTTGAAATCGTGATTCAAATCTTCAATCATTTATCACAATACATACCTTTTTTAGAGGAGTGTAACCTTTTTTTCATTTTTTTGTCCTGCTCTTTTACTTTTTTCTGGGTCTTCCTCTCTTCTCCGTTTCTTTTTTCTCTGTCGCCTTTTTTGAGTTACAAAAGTCCTTTAAAATATTTTTTTCCGTCAGTTTCCGTTCTCTTTTTTCTTTTTTGGCTTTCAATTCGTCTGTGATAGAAGCATCAGTACAACATGCAAATAATACCACGTATTTCAGTGGTTCAACTCGCCCCATATGCAAGTGGTACAACGCGCCCCGGCATGCGATTGACATTAAATAATATGAAATTTTGTTATTGCTAAAAACAAAACCTCAAATCCTTGAAGGGTGATATACTTAAAGGTATACTAAATCTAGCAGGTCGATTGTTTAAAAGTAATATGGTTTACAGAGAGCTTGAGATCGAAAAACTGAAACTTGTTAAAATTTACTCACGAGCCACGGAACTAAGTTTTTTAGTTTTTTTTACAAAATAACTTCAGGAACAATTCAAGTTTCAAGTACTTCACTTTGTCCCTATGTTCAACTCGCCCCGGTCTCCCCTACTATTAAAATAACATTACCATATAATAATTATTATTACTTTAAAGCTTCTGAACAAATGCTACATTTTGAATGTTGTATTTCAACTATTCAAATTTTGTAAACAATGGTGTTTTTTTTTAGGTAAATGGAATACTTGATTTATTTTAATCTGCGTTTATTTTGATGAATTACGTTATTTTTAAAATAATTATTTCTTCTCAATCAATAAGGACTTGGTTCTTTGAATCAATTAGGTTTTTGTCAACTTAACATGTTACTGTCACATACTTATTGTGAACAATATATCGCATCTTAGGATCCCACAATTATTTACTCTTACGAAAAACCCATTTCTTTGATTCGAAGAAATATTTGGTAAAATTTCGGGTAAGTTTCTTTGAACCAAGGAATCACATCTTCCGACTAAGAAAAACTTTTTCTTCTGCCGATGGATTTCAATTTGTTTGAAGGATATATTTTCTTGATTAAAAATCACATTTGACTATATCAACTACCCAATTTTTAAACACAAATCTTTTATGGGAGTCATTGTCTTTCGTTCCAACTCTGCAGTCTTGGTAGCCACGCTGGCGCAGGTTCCATTCCCAAAGCAGGAAGCGTGGCTGGATGTGTTTTCAAAAATCTTCGCTTTTGTCCCTTGGTATACTATCCCATAGATACCTTACAGTTTATAATGAACCCTATAGTACAGTCGCTAATGACCCTAGAAGTTGATGCGATTATTCAATTAATAAAAAAAATCTCTTATTTTGTACAACCAATAACAACTTACCTTCGCTTAGTTCATATTTCACTAGCTGAGATAAACATTAATTTACAACAATGATTTCATACTTTTCGTTTAGATTAGACCTATTTTTTGTATTAAAGAAATGTTTTATAGGACGTATTCAGCACGATCATTTCTTTGAATCAAGTGTTGTGTTCTGAAATTCAAAAGTTTTTTGGAAACAGGCATTGATACCATATTCATTGACATGAGAAAACTGTTTTTTTTTTTGCTTCAGAAAATCGACTAAAATGAATGCCAGTTAACAATTCAATGCAACGTTTAAAAATTGAGTAAATCAATAATTAGTTAAACAACATAAATATTTGATTTTTTGGTAAAACAACACGAACTGTTCAAAAATAATTACTGAACTGATAATAAATATGAAAATCGTGGCGGCGCGTCATACAGTTGCGATACGACAGTGTAGTTACGTCAGTGTGAGCCAGTGTTTGGCGTCCCAGCATCGGCAAGAAACTTGTTGGTATTTAATGTGTGTATAAGAGAATTAAGGTTACAAATTTTTTTTATGATTGCAAATATTTATAAAACTGGAAATTATATTTCAATTCTAGTAAAATAATAAAGAATCTTATATTAATCTGTAAACTAAATTTCCTATTATTCAACACAAATATATCTTTTTTTTTTTAGTCCATCACTAAAAAGAAATATCTGTACGCTAAAAATGGATCCTGCTACTATTAAAATTAACCGAAGCAGGATGGTACAAAAATGTCTAATCCTAATACATTTTTCTTTAGAAAGTCAAAATTAAAAATTTTTTATTTTTTAAAATGAATAACGTTTGAAATTGTCAATTGTAACAGGAATGTCAAAGGATCTTCTATCCTCCCCACTCTTCGAGTCCTAGAAGCAGGGGCCCGTTGCCACTGCTTCCCTTGTACGGGGCAGTTAGTCTATTTGGTACCTCTGACCGACATAGGTCTTTGAAAATAAAGAAGTCCTGCGATATAGTTCAGGCACAATAAAAAGTATTTAAAGTGATTCTTCTGACCCGTTACACAATTTTAACTTAAAAACGTTTCAAACTCAATATATGAATATTCAAACTTTTATAATTAGATCGTCAGCCATTTTAGCGTTCAAAATTGAAACATCTATACATCAATTATTATGAATAGGTTTTAAATTAAATCATTGAAAAATAATAATTTCACGAATCTCAATTAAAAATTGTCATTTTTTAATGTTTTTAAAATAATTCAATTTTGAAGATTTACGATTTCAAAATGAAAATGCCGGGAATTCGTGATCAGGCCTGGGAAATCTGTGGTCATAAATTTAAATAGAAAATTTTATTTTCTCCATAAAATTACGCAAGCAGTAGATTCGTCTACTAATGCCAGCATAAAAGTAAAAGATGTATTTACTTTTTTTCTGTAAATTTCCAATCGTATTATTATCCTAAGTTTTGAATTTAAATCTTTTGAATTTTACGTTTTAAAAATTGAAGCTAAAAATTTTGTAATTGCAACGCTCAATAATTTACACGTATAAAATGGAAGCTCTCAGCATTATTCAATCGAATATTTTTAAATTTTCAATTCTCTAAATAGAAGAATAAATGCAAACATTTTTAAATGTTAAAAATTATATAATATTGAAGCAATTTTAAATTACAAACATTAAAACTTGAACATTTTCAACTTAAGCATTTAAAATTAAATACTTCTTAAATTCAAAGTTACATTATTTTTAATTTCATTCATTTGAAATCAATCATTGTTCAGTTGTTATTTATACATTAAAATTCAACAAAAGATAACATTTAAAATTCTTACCTTGAAAGTTGAAATTCATGCAGCATTTTGAAATTTTAACGATTCAAAACTTTCTATTTGAATCAATTCAATTTCAAGTTGTTTAGTTTTTAATATTTGACTTATAATTGCTCATTTTATAAATAAACAGTCAAATACTGCTGAATATTTTTAAATTGTCCTTGTTTTTATTAAAAATTTTCAATTTGTATTGGGTTAAAAATGTAATATTTTAAACTAAAACAATATTTGAACATATACCATTTGAAATTGTAAATTTTTTTTAACATTTCTGAATATCCCAGCCTTCTCTCCAAATGTTTACAGCTCATTATTAATTGCATGAGTTCCATAGATAACAATTTATGTTTAATAGTAGGTATTTTCAGCAAACTATTTTAAAACCTACAGAAATAAATAAATAAATTGATGCGTTTTTTTTAAATTATCGTTTTTTAACTGACTTTAAATATTATTTTTGCCGTCTGAGGGCGTTAAATTAAATAATAGAAAGGCAATGGAAAATAAATTATTCCATGCATGAACTATAATATTATAACTGTGTTTTGCCTAAACTGCATATGTCTTAAATCTTTCAGGAGGGCAACAAATGATATATTGTCGAATAAACCTTAAAAATTTGATTTTTCAAATTTGAATGGTTAAACAGTTAAACTGAAACTACCCCACATCAAGACAAGACTTTTAGATATTTAAGAAGACATACACTGAAAAAAATAATTTCTGGAACCAAGAAAATGCATTTACTTGAATCCTATTTCTTAGCATAAAGAAAATATTCTTTAACAGTAGTAATTTTTATTTAAACCAGACACATATCTTTTGTTGATCTAAAGACACGAATTCTTTGGCTATATTTTCTTGATTCAAATAAATATTTCTTACATTCAAGAAAGTGATTTGCTTGATTCAAAAGGTCTAGATTCATTGAAATCTGATTAGTCGCTCAAAGTAATATTTATTTGATTCAATGAGTTCGATTCTTTGAATTGATTCAGGCTCATTTGAATCAATTTGTTTTGCATCCTTGAATCAAGTATTTAGATTTATTTGAATCAAAGAAATAATGGTGTAATTCAAAATAATATTAATTACGTTAAAAATATATTTATTTGTTACAAAGAGTTCATGTATTTATACCAATGAAGCGCATTTATTTATATGAACAAGATATTGTGTTTACATAAATATTTATTTCTTCAGTTAAAGGAAATATTTAATTTGCTTACTAGAATTAAATTATTTATAACAAATAAACAGTTATTCCAACGATGTAATTATTTTTTTAAATC
>CAKNWW010195089.1:0-13096 GCA_932074435.1 Andricus kollari
TTGAAGTCTTAAAAATATACCAAATTTGCCCACGCATCATTGACTTCATAAGTCGTGCGATGATGCTCTGGGGTACAAGAATCAAGTATTTTGATCATGGACAATCAAGGATAACTAGATCAATACGCATTACGACGGGTATATTCCAAGGAGACTCCTTCAGTGCATTATGGTTCTGTTTAGCGTTGAACCCATAGAGCAGAACACTAAATAGCATGTCTCATGGGTTCTGAGTACATGATAACGAGGATGGTCATCAAGTGACCCATTTTCTGTAAATGGATGACCTGAAGATATACGCCAGTTCGGACCAAAAACTGCAGCAAGTGATCGCTGTCACAAAGCAATTTTCCAATGATATCCACATGGAGTTCGGACTAGCTAAATGGAGAACAGTGCTTTTAACCAGAGGAGAATGAGGGACATATGGCGACCCCATCGCCCGAGAGTTCTGGCTCTTGCATTCAGCCACGTTGCATTGGGCTAACTCCCCAATACAACGAATTATGCGGTTACGTCACCAGTATCACGCAGTGCCACCCACAATAGGCTCTCGGATGGAGGCCATGGTTCAGTTGAGAGTGGCAATAGGACCGAACCGAGGCGACGACCAGGAAATAACCCCGGACAAATGCAAGAACATCGATTTAAGTGGTCGGACCAACTCAGGAGGGACATCCTTACCTGTTGGCAAAGAAGCTCACCGGCGCGAAGAGGATTCATGCAAAGGTTACATGACCGTTGGGTCAATATGCACCCGGAATATGCTCATAAAACGCCTTAGTATTTAAGAGATCAGGTATCCTTTTTGCGCAAAAACGGATATGAAGCTTTTTTTCGGCAAGAAGAAGAGCAACAACCTCCAGCGAACATACCACCCGTTTCAGCAAGACCACCTTTGCAGATAGCCGATAATGCCAACATAAGATGTAGGAGATCTATCCACCAAAAAGTCTTTCTCAGGATGGACAAATTATCTGAAGGTAATAATGCTCTCCCCGATGTGCTCCCCGAAGATGTTAATCTTCGTCTCTCTGCTTAGCGACAATAGGCGAGACGGCATGTATGAAATATTCAGTGCGTGATTAGCTACATAACATCAAATAAAAAATTCACTCCAAAAGTTAGGGCACTTTCTCGAAACTTGAGGAAAGCAAATCACACGCTGAACAAGTGTAAACTTTTGACCATCAAGCAGCACTGGACACAAAAAATAAGATATCTTTCAACAGCGAAACAGCGCCTTGAACAGCGAGTAAAATGGACTCAGGAAAATTTCGCGTTTTCTACTCATCCTTCCCGTCTGTTCAATAACACGTCATGTGCCGTTAAAAATCCGCATAGTCGAGAAGAGATTCAAGTCTTCTGGGAGAAAGTGTATGGAGATACTTGTCAGCCAAATGAAGACGCTTCAGATATATCACTCTTTCGTAACTTTTGCGAAAGACAAAGGTTGCAGGCTCCAGAAGAAGAGTGTCCGCTAATTACTGCTGAAGAATAAAAGATAGTTATCGCTAGAACTAAGAACTTTTCAGCGCCTAGCCAGATAAAATCATCAACTTTTGGTGGAAGAAGTTCACTTCTACGCACCAACATCTAGCTCTTATATTTACTACTTTTTTAACCGGAGAACAAGCCATTCCGCAGTGGCTGGTGGAAGGACGCACAGTATTGGCCCCTAAGACCGGAGATTTGTCAAGTCCACAGAACTACGGGCCCATAGCTTGTTTAAACACCAGCTACAAGCTATTCACTGGCATCCTAAAAGAGAGGATATTAACATCTATCGGGCCGGTATGGAGTGCAATAATTGAACAACTTAAAGGCAAGAGAGGGTTGGCAGGTTGCAGGGAGAACCTGTTAGTAGACAAGTGTATTACCCAAGACTCGATCAGTTATCGACACAATCTGTCCATGGCTTGGATTGACTACCGTAAGGCATTCGATAACACAAACCATGCGCTACTTATTAAGCTCCTTGAGAGCCTGGAGGTGCATTCAAGAATAGTGAGATGCATACAAGAGCTTATGCTCTTGTGGCGGACAAGATTTGTCATAAAATCTGACAAAAGACTACCAGCTATATCAGCTATATCCAAGGAGACTCTCTAAGACCGATACTTTTCTGCATCTCCCTCTTGCCTCTATCTATTGTCCTCCGAGGCAAAAGCTCTGGATACCTATGTGACCCGCCAAACAGAAGAGAATATAAGGTATGTATGTATATTTATTGCCTCAAAGAATACAAGATTCTGTGGCAAGGGAAGGCCACTATTACAAAAATCAAAAAATTCAGATAAATATCAAAATGAAAGAAAAGTTATAATATCGTATGTACAATAGGTTGTTAGGTCATACTGTTACTGTTTTCCAATCTTAAAAGATCCCGAGACTGGAAAAAATCATGGTATCTATCAGCTATAATATCGATTTGAGTTATGTGATTGGGACCATTTAGATCCATGAGATTGTGGCTTATGCCCGCTCCCTCCAAACATCTAATAAGTTGACCTAGCCAGTTATATTCAGCATTTTTTGCTGTTTGCGGTTTCGACTAGTTTTAGCATGCAAATTTTAGGATAGCGCGAGTCTTCCATATCGAAAATCTTTGCTGCCCAATTCAGCGCCATTTTTAATATTTGGTATGACACACAGGGTGCTTTTTCGAAGACATCTAGATAATTTAATCCGATAATGTGGGCCGCATACAATAAGGAACTCTTTACAATAGAGTCATGAATTTTGATAATGGAAGACCATGAGGAGCACTTAGTTCTAGTTAGAATATTGAACGCCCAGGCTGAGGCTGAGTTGGCTCTGCTGACTGCTGCATGTGCAGATAAGTTGAAAGCACCTGTTCTAGAAAAAATCGTACCTAAGTATTCAAAACAAGGAACAAACTCCAAAGAGCTACCATCATATTTCAAACCTAGGAGTTTTGCGCTGATCCGACCTTTCTTGAATATAGTGTATTTAGTTTTGTTGTTATTAACCGTGAGTTTGTTTATATTGCAATACTCCTGGAGAGCATTGAGTTTTCTAATTGCGTCTATTTTAGATTCTGCAAAAATAATTATTTTTTCAGAATCTAAAATTTAATTATAACTAAATCATCCGCGTAAATCAGCACAATAATGTCCCTGTCACCCATGATTCTGAGACCCACAAGACCTTTTTGTCTAAAGAAAATCTCGATATCCGAGGTTAAGAGGTTAAACATGATTGGGCTCAAAATCTCTCCCTGTAGAACTCCCTCAGTGACCGGCAATTCCTCCGAGAACTCGTTCCCCACTTTAATACAAGTTGAGGCTCTTTCATACAGACTTTTTAGAATTCTAATTATTTTTGAGCTGACCCCAATATCAAATAATTTTGACCAGATGAGAGAGTGATTAACAGATGGATGCTAAGGTGAAAATATTATCCATAAAATCCCTACCACAGCGAAAGCCTGCTTGGGCTTCCGGAATAATGTGACACAACGACTCCCATTTTTCCAATCTAGCCAACAAAATTTGCCTAACAATTTTAGGAAGTGCATTTCGAAGGGCAATAGGCAGTGACGGTGACAGACGTCTGAGAGAAAGTGTCAGATGGAAGAAGTTTTCCCAAGCTTTTGTAGAAAGGATTTCAGATTTTACATTTAAACCTCTGAATCTATTAACAGTATCCCAGAACGTTTTGCTATCGTTGACACTCTCAAGGCTCATCAGAATATTGGATTCAAAACTCGCTTTTTTCTTAGCTATCAGTGCTTGATACGATTTTTTTAGCTTTGTCGACAGCCAGAATCAAACCAAGGTTTGTCACGGTAATATTTCTCGGTAAAATTTTTCCTCACTAACCACATATCTGCTTTTTTGCCGCTGTCGATAATAGCCTCGGTAAGCTTTGAATTAAGATAATCTATGTCTAATTTTTCAAAATTAACCGCCAGTTTGTGAGACAAGTACAATTCGCTCGAAAATATCTCCCGTTTGTCGTCTGTCCATCTCAGAAACGTCAAGCTTTTATTTTTGTTTGCATTAAGCGCACTTGAGTCACCAGCTGAGGTGGGAGAACAACAAGAGGAGACTAAGACCGGGAAATGATCCTTTTATACATGGACGACCCTAAACCCTTTGCTTCCACGAAAGAGGATCTTAACATCCTTGTGGAGGCGGTGAATAGGTACACTGAAGCGATTGGCATGAGCTTTGGACTGGAGAAGTGTGCCTGCGTCCACCTACACCAAGGACGACTAGAAACTACACCATCGAGTGACGATCGGGATATTCAACTCATAGGCGGAAATACCATTCAACACCTTGGTAATAGAGAAACATATACATATCTTGGAATACCGCAAGCGGAAACCCAAGATGTGCGTGTGCTAAAAACGGTCATTGTAAAAAGGTATTGCCAAATTCTCAGAAGAATTTGGGCTTCCGAATTATCTGGAAAGAATAAGATCTAGGCGACCAATATGCTGGCCGTTCCTATACTGCTCTACACATTTGGCGTAGTAAAATGGAACGTCGATGAGTTGAAGCAACTTGACCGAAGCACACGCAAGATGATGACAATCTATCGAAGTCATCATCCTAGATCTTCCGTACCTCGAATATACCTACCTCGAGATAAAGGGGGTAGAGGATTGCTAAGCTTGGAGTGTCTTCATCGAAGAACGGTTCTGGCTATAGCCTGCTCAGTTTTAAATAGTGCAGATTCTCTTATGCGACTATTACATCAACATGGAGCCAACAATGTTGCGGCGTTTCTATACCGTGCCGCAGATAGGACCGCAGAGGAGCTTGGACTCCCATTTGATTACAACGACACTACACATGGCTTAGCATCACCAACACCTTGGGTGCTAAAAAGTCGTGTACAGGAAGCAGAACATACGCTTCTACTAAGAGAACATGTTGACAAGTCCCTTCATGGTAAATTCTACGGCATCATACGTAGAGAAGAGCTCTCGATGGGTCTGTCCAACATGTTTCTCAAGTCTGCTGGATTGAGATCGGAGACTGAAGGATTTCATTTTGCCTGTCAAGACGGCGTTATAGACACCTTAGTTTACCGCGATCGCATAATGAATATACCTGTAGGCGATACTAACTGCCGAGCGTGTAATCAAGAGCCAGAAACACTTGGGCATGTTCTCAGTGGATGCTCAAAGTATGCACGTTACGGGTACATCGAGAGACACAATGCGGCTCTAAAAGTGTTATATTACCATCTTAGGCACCTCTATGATGTTGATCTCTTGCCCGTCTTGCCATACGCCCAGGGAGAACTCGAGTCCGTTGTGGAGAATGATCAGTGTACGATCTACTGGAATTTTTCATTCTCCACCACTCAACGTATCAGTGCCACGAAGCCTGATATTGTCCTCCAATATCTGAAGACAAAGATCATTTACGTGATTAAATTCTCGGCACCAGCCGATGGTAATATCACGCCAAAGGAGGAAGAAATAACGGGCGAAATATCAAGCACTTCTTTTCGAGCTGAGCAGGCTGTACCAAGGCTACAAAGTCCATCTTGTAGTTTTCATAATCGGCTGTCTTGGAGGTATGAAAGCATAATTTCTTAGCCAACTCAACAAGATTCCGGTTTGCCAGCGTCAGGCTCATTTCATCGCAGCCCGGATGCAAAAGGCTGTTCTTCTGGGATCACTTAATCTGGTCCGTCTACACTGTTCCTCATAACATTCCATAAAGATTGGTAGCTCTAAAAAAGTATCCGGAGGTGAAACCTTCATCTGCAACTGTCTTGTCTGCCGCGTAAGGTCATCCGCGGCTAGAGACCTGACTCCAAGGAACAGTGTTGAACGATGTTCTCTAGCGTAAATTTCCCGCCCTTGCTTACCTTCTAGGACAGAAGGAGCAGAAGTGGACGACGTAAATATTCCAGTTGCGTCGGGATTGGTTGCTTTAAGGAACCATGATCGTAGTTTCCGGAGCCTACAACTTCTCTATAATAATAAAATAACCCTACCGAAGGAGTTCTCGCGTTGTAGTCGCGGTAGGGCTTGATCTTTCCTCTCGTGAATTTGACGGCTATGTTAGCTGTAGCATTGCTACTGACAGGGTTTCCCATGCCAGACAGACAGAGAAAGAAGAGGAAAGTGACTAAGAGAAACACCAAAACTCATAATTATCATGGAGAGTCTACTAAAGATATTGAAACGCTTGTCGCTTCCCGAGAATCGTCGGGGCGCCCCTGGAGCCACCTCTGGGGCCACAGCATGCGGGACGGTGATGATGTTGAGCTACGAGATGGTCAGGCAGATCTCACTAATCTAACAGCTGGCCAGCAAGAACATCTGCGACAAACGGTAAGCAGTGGAACATCAATTGTGCCTGCTGAGGATGCTTTGGCTAGCGTTAGGTATTTGCAGCCAAACACCTCAATAGAAATATCGTGGGAGAGCATCAAGTGGGATGCCACAATGAATGAGGAATTGGTGCGTCTCTATTATGAAAGTGCGAAGTTTCAAACCCCACGCGAAAAAGGATAAAATTTTAGAACGAAATTTGCTGCAAAGTATCCTCAAATAGAGAAAGTCGCACTACGAGATCTTATCGCTAAGGTGCAGGACATCAGGACTAATCTACACATCTCAGAAGATCGAGCAATGGAGATTTAACAACAGGTTGATTTGGCATGGAAAAACGACGGCAATGAACATCAGTTAGAGGAAGCCGCGCAACACGAACAAGCAGCGGCAATTGATGTTCTTCCTCAACCTGGTGATGATCCAGCGCCACCACATCCTCCAGAGGTAGATGGCCCAAGCAACCAGACCCAGAAGCAGAGATTCAACAACCAAGAAGGCGATTAAAGTGGACATACCATATGAACAGAGATGTAATGCGCTTTTATTTTTTGACAAAGAAAAGCGGGTAAAGTGTAAGAAGAGAACATCATCGACTCTTCTTACTTAAGTACCCAGAACTAGCCACAAGAATAAAAGAGCAGAATCTAGCAGATCAAAAAAGCACAATATCTGTAAATAGATTGCTTTCGGCTGTTGAAATAGCTGCCATCGAAATGGAAGTGGAACAGCAGCTTACTATTGATGAACTTCCCTTGGAAGATGTGTACAATGAAGACTTGATCGAAGCTGAAGGCATATGTGCTAGGGATAATGAGCATCAAGTACCGGATCCACTAGAACTACATCCGAACATTAATAACGATGACCTGAACAGCGAAATCCCAGAAAACCTACAGCACCTTCAAAGGAATTTTGGTAATGCTTTACTAGAGTCCAGACATGTAGAAGCAACACAAAGGCATTATCTGCCCAAGATGAACATCACAAATGATCTGCGTGCACTAATAGGACACCTGAACAGTAAGGTGTTACCTATGCATTTGAACGCAACACAAACTGCGTTAGAGGTGCAAACTCTTGTATACTGTGCAGCTGTGGCAACCGTTAGAACGTTGGGCCGCAGAACTAGGCCTGCAAATGCAGTCTTTGCTCCAGGAAGGGAGCGAGATCCACCATGGAAGATCAGGTTGGATATGGATGTCAGCAAATTAAGGTGCAAATTGGGTCGACTTACTCAATATAAAAAAGGAAATAGAACCAGAAAGCTGATACACCATATCACTAAAATCATCCACCCCCGTTAAATCGAGGCATTAACACCAGCAACATTGGATGAGATTATAGACGCCCAACGGCAGAGACTTGATGTTCTCACTGCTAGACTGCGTCGGTACAAGAAAAGTAGTGCAAGAAGGCAACAAAATCGAACCTTTCAGGCAGATGAAAGAAGGTTCTTCCGTGAGCTGAGTGTAAAACAAAACAACCAGCAAGACACCAACGTGCCTTAATTGGAAGAAATCACTAACTATTGGTCGGGTGTTTGGGGGCAAACGAACAGAAGCAATTTAAACACTGCGTGGTTCCAACTAGAGAAGTCAAGAGCCAGCAATAACCCTGAAATGGAGCTGACTAACATCACAGCTTTAAATGTTTCAACGGTTTTGAAAAGAACAAGCAACTGGAAAGCTCGAGATCCGGATATGGTGCACAACTTCTGGTACAAGTACATGACTAGTGTGCATCCTGCGTTGGCACGTTGTTTTCAGAAGATCATCGAACAACCAGATCTAATGTCAGGATTTATGCTCCAGGGTACTACGTATATGTTGCCTAAAACACCAGATGCTCAAAATCCATCTGATTTTCGACCGATAGTCTGTCTTCCAACAATATATAAATGTCTTACTGCTATCATAGCAGATAAGGTATATTCTCACTGCGACGAGAATGACATTCTTATAGTAGAACAAATAGGATGTTGTAAAAACTCGCGAGGCAGTAAAGTTCTGCTCACCATAGACGCTGTTGCCATGACGCAAGCTCGTAAACATCAAAGAAACTTGGACATGGCATACATTGACTACAAGCAAGCGTTTCCTTCCGTACCACATGACTGTTTACTTGAAGTCTTGAAAATATACAAAGTTTGCCCACGCATCATTGACTTCCTAAGTCGTGCGATGATGCTCTAGGGTACAAGAGTCAAGAATTTTGATCATAGACAATCACGGATAACTAGATTAATACGCATTACGACGGGTATATTCCAAGCAGACTCCTTCAGTGCATTATGGTTCTGTTTAGCGTTGAACCCACTGAGCAGAACACTAAATAGCATGTCTCATGGGTTCCGAGTACATGATAACGAGGATGGTCATCAAGTGACCCATCTTCTATACATGGATGACCTGAAGATATACGCCAGTTCGAACCAGAAACTGCAGCAAGTGATCGCTGTCACAAAGTAGTTTTCCAATGATATCCACATGGAGTTCGGACTAGATAAATGCAGAACAGTGCATTTAACCAGAGGAGAATTAGGGACCGCAGAGCTAGAGAACGATTTCGAGAATGACATCGAGGCAATGACAGAGGGAGAGTCATATAAATACCTGGGTATTCTCGAATCTAAGGGTATTCAGCATACGGTAGTTAAGAAAAACCTAACGACTGCCTTCACTACAAGACTCAGATTGGTTCTGAAAAGTTCTCTTAACTCGGCAAATAAGATCAGGGCAATCAACACCTATGCCATCCCTTTCCTCACGTACTCCTTTGGGCTCATCAAATGGTCAAACACCGACCTTGAACGATTAAACAGAATCATCCGCGTAGAAATGACGAAGCACCGCATGCACCACAGTAGTTCGGCGATAAAAAGGGTAGTTCTACCACGACATAGAGGGGGCAGGGGCATTGTAGATGTCAGGAAACTGTGCGAATCACAAGTTACACAGTTGCGAGACTATTTTAACAGCAAGCGAGATTTTACGCTTTACAACACTATCTGTAAAGCTGATCTTGACTACACGCCCTTGAATTCGTCCTCAGAGGAGGCCTTGAGTACCAGGGCAGAAACCATAGAGGAATTAAAAACGCAATGGAGACAGAAAGCCATCCACGGCGAGCACCCCAAAACGTTAGACCAACATGAAGTGGATAGTGAGGCATACAATATTTGGCTGAGAAAGGGCGTCCTATATCCAGAAACGGAAGGATTCGTTATTGGGATACAGGACAGGGTTGTCAGCACCAAAAATTATCGCAAACATGTGCTACATCAAGACGTGGTTGACCGGTGCCGATTATGTGGAGATACCAAAGAATCCATCGAGCATATTATTGATGGTTGTCGCGTAATGGCTCAAAGAGAATATACGCACAGGCATAATGATATGGCGGGAATTATACATCAACAGCTTGCCCTAAACCTAGGAATCTTAACAGAATGGATGCCTTTCTATAGATACATTACAATGCCCGTTTTAGGAAACGAAGATTACATCTTATATTGGGATGTTACTATACAGACGGATCGTTACATCAGAGCCAATCAACCCGACATCGTCATGCAGGGAAAAAAAGGTGGAAGAGTCTACATCATCGACATTGCTTTCCACTTAACCGAAATTTGCAGGCTACCTATACAACCAAGATCCACAACTATAGCGAGCTAAGGCACGAAGTAAAGACAATATGGAGGAATGTGAAACATGCATCTATTCATCCTATTGTGATTTCGGCTACAGTAGGGTACTGGCAGCAGCTCAGGAGGCAGTTTTATTAAACACCTGTCGCATTGTAAGAAACTTTCTGGACCATCAGGAAGCAAGCTACTAAAAACCTACAGAGTGATACATGGTAGCTCTAAGAAAGCATCCAGAGGCGACTGTCGTCACCTCCAACATTCACGGCCGCTGTGTAAGCATAACAGTGGTAAAAGACGAACTGCAAACTACACCATGCTCCTAATTTTGTACCTACAACATCATCGCAAATGGGTTCATACATCGTATTAAATTAACTAATTATATCACCATCTCATCAGTCACTTGACTTAGTCCGTGGCTATGGTGAAAAACCGGATTCTTCTTAACCCGAGAACAAGTTTGAAAGTAAAAAAAAAATAATAACTTTTCACGACTAACTGAGGGAAAACATTTGTTTCAGCAATACATAATTATTTAAACATTTAAAAATTAATTTTAAAATACTTGGAGGGCTTCGTATTACCGAATAATAATCATTTATGCCAAAATAAAGTTATGAAAAGTCGTCTTTGGTACACATTTTTCGTAAAATAGCTGTTTTCTATTTTTTTAGGCATTTTCCGGGCACAATACAAGAGGGTTGGAGACGACAAAATTTAAGGTTATTAGGTGCAAATTATTCCTTGAACATTTCTTAAGACGTCACTAAACTTGAATTTGTAAAAGTTGATAACAAGTCGTTGTTTTTCCCCATTTTTTAAAAATGAGTTTTTCCCATTTAAAACCCCATGTTGATTTTAAAGGCTCGGGGGCACGTGTTAAAATCCACATTTTGAAAAAACAAAAAATGATCCTTTTTCCAGGAACCTTGGAAAATGAGAGGGTTCGTTGCTCTGTAACAAAAAAAAAACATTTTTAGGTCACTCAGGTGTACATTAAGGTGGCCCTTATTTACTGTTGGTGAACATTTTTTTGGTTAATGTTTTTTTTTTCACCCCGCTATTTTGTTGGAATATCCAAGAAACCTTATCTCCACATTTGAGCAAAATTGGTTAATGTTAACCCATGCCCCGAAGCACTTATAATGTTTTTTTTTCAGTTGACATGGAGAAAAGTAACAAAGGATTTCAAATGCAAATGAAATTCACATTTTATACATTATTGTCATGTAGACTTTCTCGATTTCATACGGAGGAAAGCCCAACCCGAGGATGTCCAACAAATATAATAACTATGAAAATCTCAATTTGAGTCAAAAGAGAAGACGCATGGCGTCACTGTAAAATAGTGTTGCTCAGGACTTTGAGGATACTGAAAGGTCCAACTCTATCTTGAATGAAGGGTTAGAAAATCGAAGGAGTTTGGAGTTCATTGAAGATGAAAGGTTTGCCAATGATGACGCGCAGGTTCCTGTTCCGCTTAAGTGTGAATATAGTTCTACAAATTCTGAAGAGGAAGGAAGTTCAATTTATTATGACGAAACTGTGAGTTCCAATGAGGAGGATAGTGATGTAAAAATCGATGGCCACATTGGTGATGAAAATTTGACAGAAGGAAGTGACGAAAATTCAAAAGTTGACAACCAACATGTCAATGTCTTTCAAGATCCGGTAGATTTGAAAAAGAAGATTCTGACAAATGTATTTCTGGCTGCAGATTTAAAACACAGACAAAAGAACTTGTTACTCATAAGTTTACGCGAGTATCCTTTCAATTCAACGTTCTTACCAAAAGACACAAGAACATTATTGAATACACCTACTGTTGTGGCAAGCAATTTCATTCAGAATATTGCAGCCTACCTTCACATTGATTTTCGACGTACACTTGTGAAAAAGTTAAAAGAATTTCCCACGTTTCCAGAAAATATAGAAGTAGACCTTAACACGGACGGTGCTAAAGTTAACAAAGATCTATACAAATTTTGGCCTCTTCAATTTCGAATTGCAAATATACGTGATAAGATACCTATGATAGCAGGTATGTTTAAAGGAAAACATAAGCCATCAAACCCATTTGACTTTTTCGAACAATTAATTCAAGAGATTGTTGAAATACGAGAACAGGGTGGAATTTATGTAAGAAATCATCTAGTTCATGTACATATACGCTTTTTTATTGCCGAAGCACCTGCACGAGCGTTTGACTTAAACCATAACAGTCACACGTCGTCACATGCCTGTTCTAAATGTTAGGTGGAAGGTGTTCGTTGCACCGTACCAGGGTTTGGGGGCATAATGGTCTTTGCGGGAATCAGGCACACAGCGAGAACCGACGAAGAATATGAAAAACTTTTCGAAGAAGACTGCCATAAAGGCAGAAGTCCGTTGTCTCAAATTCTGGGGTTAGTTTCACGTGTTCCATTTGAAAAAATGCATTCAATTTGGTTAGGAAACGTGAAAGAAGTATTATCTGCCAATATTGATGGAAAATTTGGACATCGAAACGATTTTGATTGCTACGTTCTGCCCTTCCGAACTCAATCGCCGCCCAAGGGAAATAACTATGTGTCATAATTTTAAAGCGACTGAATTCAGACAACTTTTACTATACACAGGAGCAGCTGTCTTTAAGAATATTTTTGAAGAAGAGTATTATGATCATCTGATGATTCTCAATAGTGGCATGCGTCTCCTTATATCGGGAGATACACAGAGGGAAATGAATGAATGATGCCAAGGAGCTTTGGAAAGGTACGTAAGAACATGCGGAACAATATGCCCGAATTGCGAAAATGTATCCGAATACCAGGATTGAAACTTTCCCAAGTATACAAAAGAATCGGTGAAAAATCCGATTCACATTTAGCGCCTTTGTACAACAATATTCGTATTGGTATAACTCTACCTCATGCTGAGGGACCACTTCTGGAATATATGAATGACGAAAATTGTCAACAGTTTCATAAGTTGAAAGGTGATGCAGTCACATTTGCAACGACATTACGTGACAGTTGCTGCATTCTTGAAAATTCGCAAGTCTGCCTCATCAAGAATATTGTGAAAGTACAGGACAATACTTTCTTAATTGTTCAAACATTTCGAGGAATTAGACCAAT
>CAKNWW010195164.1:0-10217 GCA_932074435.1 Andricus kollari
TAACACTCATAAGGAAAAATACTCACTTGTGTTTGAATTTTATTTCAGACACTGACATTTTTGAATGAGCATCATCTGATTGTTTTCGCAATTTCAACTTTAAAAAAAGTTGTATTCGCTCAACGTGTATTAAGCGGGCATTTTTTTCTTAAAAATCAATAGTATTGTGCGAGCTATTTTGAAAATGACATGAAAGGAATTGGTGAGGCTTCTTCTTTGTTTGCCTGCCTGTCCTCGACCTGTATCTGTTCTTTTCGCATTCTCAAACTTTCATGCCCAAGACGGAAGATGATCGAGTTTTTTGCGCGCTCACTTCAATCTACGCTGGCTCGCTCATTTTTCGCTTAAAACATCTGAAACATTCCAAAAAACTTCTTTCGACCCTCATGAAGAACTTCTCCGGAGAAAGTTGCTTGAACTCGAAAATTCCCTCGATACTTTTTTCCGCCGAAAGTTAAAAAGCATGGTATTAAATAACTATTGACATACATCGACATATAGTTAAACATTTACCTTTTTTATGCACGAATCGTATTCCGTACGCATCGACAGTGTATAATACGTTTGGGTTTCAACTTTCAAGTCATTTCGTTGGAATGAAAAAAAGTTACGGCAAGTTTAATTTAAAAAACGCATTAAATTCCACTCGTCGAAATTTGCAGTTTATATTTTATTTCTCATAAAGTTGAAATCGGACAAAAAAATCTTCTGCACAAAAATTGTACTCTTCATTAAGCTCTATATGCTAATATTTGTTTCGAATGCTTTTCTTTAAATTTGAGTTTCAGATAATTTTTCGTGTCACTTTATTTCGAATGGGAGGCCAGGAATACACAGCCGAGCGTCCCGTCGGCTATTGCATCCGGACCCTCAATTAATTGAAATAAAGCAGAAACACAATTTTTTTTAAACAGTTTATTTAAAAAAAAATTATATTAATTTTAAGCAAAGTACTTCAGAATCCGTCGAAATACTTTCATTTTCCATGAGATAGTTCAATTTTTTATAAAACAAATACGAATTTTGTGTAAAACAGTTGATTTTTCCACAAAAACGTTCGTTTTTAATACAACAATTAATTTTTGTGTCCAAAAAATAACAAATTTTTAAGGAAATACCTTAATTTTCAATAATATAATTACAATTTCAACCACAGAAATGAATTTTCTATAAAAAAATACGAATTTTTAATAATGTAAACGAATTTTCTACTAATAATGATAAGTTTTTAAACCAAAAGTGAAACAGTTGTGAATTTGAAGTATAAAAACAACTCACCGTATTAATGTATACATGTTAAAAAAAATTTCTTACTTCAAGAAGAAAATAATTTACATTACATTAAATAATTCATAATTAAAAAATAGAGTGAAATTCCACAAAACAAACCCTCGAAAGAAACGGGGGTAAAATAACCCCGGTAACTATTATATTCTTAATAGCATTAAATACAAAATTATAGAAAAATATATGCATATATATTTATTTATATAAGTAGCCATAAATATTTCACAATAGAATGTTGTGAGATCACTCAAATTCGGCAAATACTATTAGTGAATAAAACATTTTTTGTCACTAGTAGATTTTAATATTTTAATTATTCGTGTCCCACAAGTAAAAGATCTTCAATGATAATAATATGAATGACAGAATTGCAGCAGACTTACAAAATGCAAATTTAGCGGGCCGGTCTTCATATGTGCAATACGCCTGCAGGGTGTCTTTTAGACCTTGACAACAGAGCCATCTGACACGTGAATTATTGGGTATCTCAAATTTTTTGGAAGAATTTTAATGAATAAGTGCAGTGAATATCAATTCATTGTAATCGAAAATGTTTTTCTACGCTTGAAAATTGATTATTTACTGTAAAATTTCTTGTTAATATTGAATTGAAATTAAAATTTCTTCCCAATAGTTCCAGATTGGTGGCGCTGTTTGTAGTTACTCAACAGGCGTATAAATCGCAACACATGTACATAGAATATTTAAATTAAAATAATGTAATGTTAATACAATGTAAGGACAGGTGAAAAATATTGAAGTTATTAATATAATTATTGACGAATGTTCTTATTACAATTGAAAAATAAAGTAAAGGACATTGCACATTCTTCTTCTCATTAAAATAAACATTAACGCTAATGATGGGTCATGTATAATCACAAGAAGCAATATCTATAAGAAAGTTACTTATAAAGCTTCACTATATACAAACCATACTGTGTACTGTATTAAGGAATTTTATGTCAAATTAGTCCATTTTCAAATTGTAAAGGGCTAGTATGTATTTTGGAAAATTTAATCATACTAGCTACAGCGCTAAACCTTATCTATTAGTCTTACATAATATTTTTAATACTAGACAGCGCCTATACATATACAAGTTTCAGGAATTTATTCAAAGTCCATTACAAAGACAGGCTCGTCAAATCTGTATATATTTAGTGTGCGTGCATGGAGTCAAGCGATCGTGTACAAAAAAGCGAAATCTAAGCTTGCTTGACAAGTTCAAACTTTTACCAATTGATTAACCCTGGTCACCCTTCACCTTCATGACACATCCAATATCCCTGCCCTCGTGAAAAGAAAGACCAGCATAAGAATACAGTATAGGCCGGTATAGGCCTGTCTTAAAGTGATCTTAAACTTATATTTTCTGGCCCCCAGAAGACCACAGTCCTTTTGACCCAGCCAGCAGTTTAAACCGCCAATATCCATAAATATAACGGAAACTGGTTGAAGCCTCTAGATCTCATAAATGCTCATAAGTCAGACCAGCTTCTTTAGGACTTTTAGGTATAGCTAATCTGTTGGTACAGACAGCTATTCTTATTTCAGAGCGAGAGAGAGGGTGGTGTCTATTTCAATTCCATAAAAATGACGCAGGTATAGGCTGAAGGGTACAGACCAGATAAAGACCAAACGTTATTCGAAACTGATCTTAAAGTGGTATTAAGTTGATCTTTATTGTCACGAGGGTGGGTTGTTTACAACCCAGTGTCCTGAAAATGGCGTTGCCGTTCAAAAACCCTCCATTTTGGGCTTGAAATGAATAATACTGAATCTCGCAAGTATAAAAACGTGTCATAAGGACTTTGACTATTGTTTGAATTTTTAGATTTTTGTAAGTATGTGCTGTAAAAATATCTCTAATACACCAAGAGATATTTTTACAGCACATACTTACAAAAATCTAAAAATGCAAACAATAGTCAAAGTCCTTATGACTTTTTATGAACTTATTACCCTCATAGCATGGAACGTTCCAGAAACGTTCCTGGAACGTTTCGTAGGCACCTACGGAACGTTCAAGCGGAACGTTCCCAGGAGGTCAAAAATGTCCGCCACTTGGGAACGTTCTAGGAACGTTCCATTGGGACCTAAGGGGAACCTTCCATTATTTTTATTTTTAACAGCAATGATCTCGTAAGCCGTAAGAGATAGGTGAAAATGGATGTCATTTTTTAGTTTTGAGCACCGCATATACTTTCTATAATATGATATCCATATCATAAACTGACATCGATTTTGACCTATCACTTACGGTTAACGCGATATTTATTGATAATAATAACAATAACGGTAATTTATGTTTGGAACGTTCCATTGGAACGTTCCCAACCGGCGGACATTTTACACCTCCCGGGAACGTTCCTGGGACGTTCCGTGCTATTAGGGTAACCTAAGATATGATATTCCAACACCCCACCCCAACCCCTAAAAAACC
Organism: Andricus kollari; assembly: GCA_932074435.1. Lineage (NCBI taxonomy): Eukaryota > Metazoa > Arthropoda > Insecta > Hymenoptera > Cynipidae > Andricus > Andricus kollari. The sequence goes on from CAKNWW010195164.1 coordinate 3,734, forward strand.
ACTTCTTCCTCAGTGAGGCCGATCAAAATATTCCTAGAAAAATGCTAGGAATTCTTGCCATATTTTCCAAAATCATCAAATTGATTAGCCCCAATGTTTTTTAAATAGCTCAACCCCTGTAAGGATACATCACCTCCTGGCTCTTTTAGTTTTTTTTAAATCATTGGTGCTAATCAATTTGATGATTTTGTGAAATATGGCAAGAAATCCTAGCATTTTTCTAGAAAAATTTAGATCGGCCTCATTGATGTAGGAATGGTATTTTATTGTTAGACTTGATTAATGTGATGTCTAAAAAATTAATTTTGTTTTGTTCTCTATTTTAATTCTGAATTGAATGCGTGGATGGTAAGCATTGAACTTATTAAGTAGTTTATTAATGCTGTCTTCATGTAAGCAAGTAAGCACAGCATCGAGAAAGCGATAGTAAAATAGAAGTTTAAAAGTTAAGTTTTTTATAACGTGAGTCTCGAGGCTCTCGATCACAAGGTCCGATATTATACCAGGTAAGGGGGACCCCATCGGGGTTCCGAAAATTTGTTGGAAGAATTCATTTTGAAACATGCAGTATGCATTATGACAGGTTCGAGGTTGCGTTCAAGTCCCGTGAAAAGCTGCTTTGTACAGGAGTTATTCAGCATGTACACTGAAGCCATTAGTAGGTGATTAACAGGCTTGCGTGCGACCTCGACAGCTGGTACCTCAGGTAAGCGACGTTTCACGGGAGACCGTACACTGAGGTTCATGATGCAAAACTAATCGTAGCTGGCAGCACCGAGCCGAGTACTAGATCCTCTGTCGCTGGGAGACAAAATTAGTATAGTCGTACTACGCGCGGATTGATTCGAACGATTTGAACGTAAACGTATATAAATGAATAAAAAAGTGGTCCGGTAATTATAATCACTTAAAAATGTCTAAATGCAGATTGGCAGAAAAGAAGATCTGATTCAACGGTATAACCTATAAATTATTTTTAAATATTTATAAGCTCATAAATGAACTGTTTCTTTAGACTGGAAGACTACGACAACAATTTTAACGTTTCTTTTGAAGAGAATAATGTAGAAGAAGAGCAACTTCTGTTGAGTATGCCACCCCCAGAAACTTTTAAAGATTTCCACAGTGAGAGTCCGTTACCTCCTATTACTAGAAAACACATAGAAATTTATTTAGAGAGGTAAGGTTTTTTGTTAAAATCTTCTTTTAACAGTTTTACTTATAAGTACGCCCTTTGCCAGGTAAATTCCAGATTAAAACTCATAGATTTGTCTAATTTTAGAAGGTTCAGTAAGCAATTTCTAATAGCCCTCATAAAATCTCATAGAAACCAATAGACTTTGAGATCTGAAAAATTAATGTTGGTACTCTAGATAGAAGCCAGCTCTATTTGAGTCTGGAAATCCAAGAAGGTTCTGTTTATGTAAAAACCTCATAAAAACCAACAGATGTGGGTACCTTACGAAATCTCAAAACATTTATTTTGGGTATTCCAGAGAGAAACCAGCACTTTTTCAGTTTGGAAATCACAATTGGTTACACAGTCATGTAAAATCCCAATAGAAACAACTTAATTTTTCAATGGGTAATCCACATTGGTTACAGATATGTAAATTCCTTTTAGAAACCAGCAGATATTCTATCTGGCAAATTTTTTCCCAACAGGCAGCTAGATTGAAACTCTTTGAACCTTATAGATCCTCATACAAATTCTATCAGGTTCAATGAGGTCTTTCGTGGAGGATTTTATTTAAAAATCTTTCACACTCTTTCTCGAAATTGTAGGTAATCATTTTAAATGTTTTAAAATATTTTGCAATTTTCTCTCAAAAATCGTTCGTCGAAATAAATAATCATTTAAAATTTCCCCATGAATCTTAGGAGAATTATTTTTTTAATCTTTTCTAAACTTCTAAACCGTCTAATCTTTTAAAATTTATTAAATTAAAAAAAATCATTTTCTATATTCTGATATTTAAAAAAATGCTTTAGAATCTTTCAGTTTCTTCTTTGACAATTTTGGAAATATTTTGAAATGTTTTGAATTATTTTTAAATATTCTCTTGAAATTAATTTTTCAAAATAAGAATCATTTTAATTTTGCCGAGGGATTTAATGAAAATTTGTTTATTCTCTAAAAATCTTTCAAAAATGTAATATCACGCAATTGCAAAATTTTGCTTTAAAATCTTTGATATTCTTTTTCAAAATATTTCTTAAATTTACTAAAATTATTTCTAAAATGTTGTAACCTTTCAAAATTGCAAAATTTTGCTTCAAAATCTTTTATATTCTGCTTTGAAATTTAAGGAAATCTCTTTAAATAAAATAATTTGCAGTTTTCCCAGAAATCTTAAGAATTTTGTTTGATTCTCGTGACCCACTTCCAAATTCAGTTTACCTGCAGTTTTTTTAAAACCTGTAAAATAAAAAAAATTGTCTTTAAATCTTCCAGATTCTTTATCGATACATTTGGAAATCTTCAACACTAAAATTATTCTTTTAAAAGACCTAAACCATTGAAAATTTTTCTAGAAATTTGAACAAAATGTAATATCCGCGAATATTTCAAAATTATTAAAACACTTCTACATTTTTTTCCAATTTTTGAAAATAATTGTTTACCTATAATTGAATTTTTCTATCTCTTTGAAAGTGTGAAAAAGTTGACAAACTATAGTGTGGTAGCCAAACGTTAAGAACATAATTATTTCTTAATATTAAAAAATCATTTACAATTAAAATTTTCTCTTGTGTCAATCATGTTTAGAAGCATTTACATATCAATTTTATGATGAAGTAAAATTACCTATTTGGAAATTTTTATTTAAAAAGCTGATGGTGCTGAAAATTCTTAAATATTTATTAACAGAACAAAAATTGAAAATCTACTAAGTCATATTCAAGCAGTGTCGAAACCAATTAGGTATTTTCACTTCAACCGTCAGCTAACTTCACTTCGTCAATTGCTGAGGGGAAAACAAGGGACCAAATGCATGGGATTCGGTCCATTTTTGCCCTATTTTGCTAATATCTTCGTAAAAACTAATTTTTTCTATATAAGTGTATGGGAAAAATAGTTTTTATTTTTTATTATCTATTTAATTACATAATAAAATGATAATGATCATCATTCATTACGAAGATATTACAAAAGTAAAGCTTTGTCCATGCATTTGGTCCCTTGTTTTCCCCTCAGCAACCCAAAGCAATCAACGAAGTGAAGTTAGCTGTTGGTTGAAGTGAAAATACCTAATCAGGTTTTCGACCACCATGTGTCTGATATTTTCGAGATATTTGGTAACATCACTTTTCTAGAAATGACATGCAATTCAAAATGTTACGTAATCGTGTCAAAAACCCACCTTCTTCCCCACATAACAGACCGTAACGAAACAGGAATCCTCTCCCCCTTTTTAATGTTATATTGTAACAACTTTCCCAATCTTATGGGACATAAGCTGGGAGCATCGCCACAAAACGGCAGCAGCAACGTAGGGACAGAAAAGTAGTTCTGCCTTTGTTAGGCGCCAGACACCTCTTCGGCGTCACTCAAAAATTGTTCCACACAGCAAGTTAATTTGCACAATAAATAAACTCTTATAATAAGTCCCTAGCTCAGGGAGAGGGATTTCGTGAGGTCAAGAAAAAGCACTCCAAAAAAAATTTAGTTAAAAGGAAAGAGAAGATATATTAAATGTATAAAAAATTAAATTACAGTGGTTGACAAGGTTAACTTGTGAAATCAAATAAAAAAAAAGGATTTAAATCCAAACCATTACTCACATTTTGAGAAAACTCTTGGTTCAATAATTGGAAACGATATTAACGTTTCATTAGGAACAAAATAATATATCACAACAACAAAAATTAGCTTAACCTAACAAAACAAAAGCTATAGCTTAGTCTAAATATACCATTATATTCTCAAATGGCGTCGGCCTGAGAATTTATACCTGTTTTAAACTCCTAACGTTACTCATTATGGTTATCATATAACCCAGAACTTATTCTCTCAGGTCCCATACTACACAAAAGGCAATACGCTCAAAACATCACAAACTCGAGAACAAAATAACTAACCCAGAGTAAAAGGAAAGTGAGGACGCCTACCTTATTCCCGGAATTCCAGAGTCTTCGTTTATCCTTAAATGCCTGTCCGGCGAAAAAAAAATGGACTCGTCCAAGAAAAATAAGTGGCTACGTCTCTTCGAAACTCTCAATCTGCCGATGGCCGACACGAAACTAAGCTCTCCAGCGTCTCCTCGTCGTCAATCCCTTCCTTCGCGCGCCACAATTCTCGGCCCAGTCGGTGCTGCCCTCTCTCCAGTTGTATTTCTGGGACTCTGGTCGATGCAGTTCGGTTCGCTGTTACGGTATTTGGAACGCCGGCCGGTGTAATGGCTGCCTCTGTGTTTTTGACAACTGTCGAGCCTGGCATGGCCACCAGTTATTTTACCGATCTTTGCGACTTGGATTAGTAGGTAGTGGTTTGCTCGACATCTCCATGGGCTCTGTGATAATTAAGTGACCGTGTGTGCGTGAAGGGGACGTCAACCTGGTGCGAACGTGGAGTCGTTGGAGTGGATGGTAGTGTTATTCCCTACCGGATTTTTTTTCGACAAAATTGACTCTGATTCCGGAGATTAATGTAGGACGTCCGGTCCTCCTTATCTTATTACTCCAGTTACCTAATTAACCTAATTACTAGTGACAAGTTACATATAATTCCATCATTTACTTCTAACCTAAATAACTTGCTATGTAATTGTTTTCAAAACTAAAGCTCTTTCTCTCTCTTTCTCTCATTCCTCACACCCAATGTTTTAATAGAATCTTATCTCTAACTTAAATTTATAGTTTGAGCTTGTGCCGGCCGTGGGAGTAATCGTGATATATTTGTTTATTTTTTTGAAAAGCTGGGGAAGGATCCATAACGGGTGGTTGGCCACCACGTTACAATATATCAAATTTTAAACATTTGAAAATAAATCCGATTTTTTTCAAGGCTTTTATAATTATATAATATTTTAAATCAAACTATATTTAGATAAATTAAAAGCAGAATTACAAACATATTTGTTTGATTACTCAATTTTTTCTTGCTTTTCCCTGCAAAATTCAAAATTATAGTCGTGGGAGGTTTCAATTAAAAAAATTATTTCAAATTCTGCCTTCGAATTTGAAATAAATCACTTATAATTGTTTAACTTTTGAGACATTTAAATATAAATAGTGCGATTTTTAATAATTTAGAAAGAATTCAAAATGTTTTAATTTAAAACACTATCAATTATAATAAATGTCTGATTTAAAAAGTTTCCTTCACGAACTATTCAGTTTAGAGCGTTCCATTTTAAATTATTAAGATTTTTCATTGAAATTGAACATCAAATGGCAAATATATCAATCTTGGAAGATAGAATTAAAAAAAATTATGCGATTTTCTAATGAGCAAGTCTTGAATGATCAAATTTTAATAAGTTGCTTAAAAATTTATGAACTTTTAATTTTAAATTGTACAATATTGAACGATTAAGATTGAAACTATTTCAATTGCATTGAAGGATACACAATTGAAAATGTACTATTTTACAAGGAATTTATTCTAAATGATCCAATAAATGTTAATACAATTTTAAGTGACATTTAAATTGGTTGAAGTATTTAATATTTACAAAAACAAATAAATTTATTATCATTTCATGGTTTTTCTCGGTCAGCTACCAGAAATTAGGCTGGATTACTTTTTATTAATATTGATAAAATTGTATGTAGGTTTAACGCAAAGTCAACGAGTGGTCTTCGAATGTACTCTGATGGATATTTAGTGTTTGGTCGATATAGCAAGTCAACAGATGGTACTTTTATAAAATATATAAAATCCTTTTTTTTTTTAAACTAAAAATAAAACAAATTTTGTCTTCTATTCAAATCTCAGTAGATGAATTTTGCTACTTAAGTGGACAGTGTTCTGCAGAGATGAAGAAACACGTGAAATACCAAGTGCAAGCAAAATTAGCATCTGACGGAGAAGTGTTAGAAGCTCGATGTGAATGTGTGGCTGGTATTTTTTTGGAAGCAAATTGTAAGCGTGTTGTGGTTCTGCTTTTGGCAGCAGAATCAGGTGCTAATAAACAAGAAGTGATTTTAGAAGCAGCTTGCACAGAAAAGCTTCAAACATTCCATCATCCTAGAAGGAAACATTCGGGATCTCCTATAAAAGCTGAAAATATGGGCAGAAAACAGTCAGCAAATAATCTTCAAGGAATGGAAAAGTCTGATTGTGGTGATGATAATAAATACCAAGTGAACAAACGTTTTAGAAATATCATTCTAAATTGTGCACATAATTCTAGAATGGCATTCAAACAATTGTTTACACTTGCTAATCCTTATGCGATTGAATGGGATCACCAATACGCAAAGGAAAGTTATTAAAGTAGTCCGGCTATTGGACCGGTCTGTTGAAAAGTCATAAAAA
>CAKNWW010195166.1:0-19341 GCA_932074435.1 Andricus kollari
CCCAGTGGGCACAAATTTCCAGAAACGTCATTAGAACGTTCTAAAAACGCCCTAAGTCAGTCCAAATAACGTTCCTTGAACATACAATGTTCCAGAGACGTTTTAAGGACGTATTTGGAACATGAAACGTTTTCAGAACATTATTTGGTCTGACTTAGGACAGTTTTTTAAACCTTCAAATAACGTCTTTTGTCTTGTACGTCCAAGGAACGATTTTAGGACGTTCCAATTACGTTCTTAAATTTCGTGCCCACTGGGGTTACAATGAGAGAATGGAAGGGGTAAAAAAATATTACGTAATATTTGTTAAAATGTCATAATTAAACAAAAAAAAATCAAAATAATATAAGAGGGTATATTCAGGGTTTTCGCGTATGCTGTCATACACGCTATTAAAACGTCCAAACAAAATATGACCAAACGCTTCGTTATATGTACATATAAATGTAGTTGCCGTGTTCGTATGTTGCACAATTTTCCAAACAAAAAACTGTCAGATTAATGAAAATGACGTAGCAATAGGGGGAAGGGGGTATGGTCTATTATTACGGTAGAATTAAAAGGGGACAGGGAGGGTATGCAATTTTTAGATATCGTTGTTACGCAAAGTATATATAGTTGCTTAAGTAATATAGGTGTTTAAGTGTATAGTTGTTAAGTTAATATACGTGTTTAAGTTTTAAAATTTAATTAAGCTGCGGTTGTAAGTAACAACTTGTGCTTAGGTTTAAAAAATTCGGGGAGCTGAATCGATGAATATTTATATTTTGTAAGTTTGACGTAGAAATATACTTGTAAATTTTTTTTTTCAAACTTGATCTCGGGTTAAAAAGAATCCGGTTTTCCATCATAGCCACGGACTAAGTCAAGTGACTGATGAGATGAGGATGTAATTAGTTAATTTAACACGATGTATGAAATCATTTGCGATGGTGTTGTACGTACAAAATTAGAAGCATGGTGTAGTTTGCAGTTCGTCTTTTATCGCTGTTATGCTTACACAGCGCCCGTGAGTGTTGGAAGTGACAGCAGTCGCTGATGGTCCAGGAAGTTTCTTACAATGCGACAGGTGTTTAATAAAACCGCCTTCTGAGCTGCTCCCAGTACCCTACTGACTCCTAAATGTTCAAGATGTGCAGTGCATCTTGCGTACACATTGCCTGTAGCTTAAATCACAATAGGATGAATAGATGCATGTTTTACATTTTTCCATATTGTCTTTACTTCATGCCTTAGCTCACTATACTTGTGGATCTTGGCAGTATAGGTTGCCTGCAAATTTCGGTTAAGAGGACAAGCAATGTCGATGATTTAGACTCTTCCACCTTTTTGTTCTCGCATTACGATGTCCGGTCGATTGGCTCGGATGTAATGATCCGTCTGGATAGTAGCATCCCAATATAAGATGTAGTCTTCGTTTTCTAAAACGGGCATTGGAATGTATCTATAGAAAGGCATCCATTCTGTTAAGAGTCATAGGTTTAAGGCAAGTTGTTGATGTATAATGCCCGCCACATCATTATGCCTGTGCGTATATTCTCTTTGAGCCATTACGCGCCAACCATCAATAATGTGCTCGATGAATTCGTTGGTATCTCCACATAATTGGCACCGGTTGCTCTTATCACCCTTCCATTTGTATATTGGTACGATAATCGCTGTCGTCCACTCGTCTGGGACTTCCCCCGTTAGTAATTTCTATTAATAAGTCGTACCTAGATTCAATTACCTTATTAGATTTATTAGTAAATAAAATATAATCAAAAATTAATTGTAATTTGAAGGATTTCATCTGATTTTGTTGATGATTCTCACCGATTTTCTTAACCGTATAGTTATAATTACGGTTACGCCACTGGTTCGAGGTATCCGATTTTATGAATGAGTATCGTGGGCAGTGCCAGCTGTGTTGAGAAATACCTTTCGTTGAAACCTTATTGAAATGCAAACCCCGCGGCAGTGATGAGCGTCCCCTACCCTCGTATCGCGAAAGGTTATTATTCCAATCCCAACTTACAAGCCGGGAATTTGTGCACGTTTGCCACACAATGGGTCGGAATTGCATGCACGAAAATTATTTCAAGACTTTAACACAAAATTCCACTCAAAAAGTAAAAACTTAGCAAATAGATTTCTTTTCTTTTTTTAAATCTAGTTTTTGTTCTTATCATTGAATTTTTCTAAAATCTTCAAGCAAAATTGAGAAAATGATTTCATGTCATCCGCTTAATTAGGGTAGAGCGGGGTCAAAAGTGCCGCGGGGAAAAAGTGCCACATAGATAACACAAAAACAAATAATTTATTACTCGACCTGAAATTTTCCGTCAATCGGTTGAATCACCACAAATTCCTGGTAGTCGTTGGCAGCCGCTAAAAGCTGTTTCCAAGATCGCGGCTATCCCGGGTAAAAATATTTGGTCTTGATTTTGTCTTCAATATGTTTTCAAGACCATGATGTTTGGTTCCGTCTCACCAGCTAGACATTGGAGATATGCAGACTTCTCTTACATTTATGGCTGTAGCACTTCCAAGACAAGACCAGGTAGACTTGTCTTAAAACAAGAAGGGTAAGTCTTGATAAATATACTGAATTGCTTTTAAATAAAATTATATTACCAATTAGTGGCTTTAACATTTGCCAAGGTCTAAATTACAAAAATTGTTGTTTATAAATTTCATTGTCCATTATATTACGACCTCTATAAACTATGGACCCCTCCGGAAGGGCCTGGCATTTCCAGGAATCAGGAAGCTAGGCTAGGACCAAACAGTTGATATCTGCTCAGGATTAAAATTTTACAACCGATAAAACTTCTAATTTTGTAATAACTAATTTTTAAATTAGCAATTCGGAACCTGTCTGTCTGAACAACTGCAGGCATTTAAATTTTCCACAAAAAGATTAAAACTGTCATGTTCTAGAAGTATCTAGTGAACTGCTGGAGATAGGAAAAAATGGACAACCTTTTTAGATTCGCCATCCAAAGAATATAATTATTGCAGATAAATAATCTTACTATTACATAAAAAAGAAATACCATGAAGATAAATAATATAAACATTCTATGAAGTTTAAAGCGGATTAGTGATGATCGTCAGAGGCCTTAGTCTCAATACATACATTTTTGTCTTCAAGTCGAAAATATTCGTTTTAAGACATCAAAAATAGTCTGGTTCCGTATAATGAGCTAGACATACAGAATAACTTGATATTGGCTTGGATTAGTCTTTACCCAGGACAAAATCATGACCAAATATTTTTACCCGGGTAAGGTAAAGTTTTTTTTGTGCAGAAAGTAGTTCTGCCGTCACCTTTTTTTTAGCACGAACACTTATTCTTATGTGCCATTGTCATGCAATAGGTGTAATTTGATGCGTAATTATGTATTCTTGTTGTGCAGATATCTTACCGTTCAAAATATTTTGTGTTGTTTCAGAAATGTTGATTGTAAATAATGGGAATGAGTGGGGGTGAAAAGTGCCAACTGGCAGTTTCTACCCCAGTGTTTGCATGGCATTAGGCTATTTCACAATCACTAGCTGTCGAAAAAAATTGATTATCGTCTGCCTGTTGTGGAGCTCATTCTGAAAGCATCCCAGGCTAGCAATGGATTCGGTGTCACATATTTAAAAACTGGGCTCATGATAAGTATGCTTTAAACTGGCAATCGAACATTTTCGTCTGTATTAATTGGGAAAGTGATTATGAATAAGCCTCTAAGCATATCAGTTGTCTAAACACTTATATTTTTTGTTTCTATGTACTGTAAGTTCCTTCTGTGCAATAAAAAATAAAAAATGTGGTTTTACTTATGTTGGCACTTTTTACCCAACCGCTATGAACTTTTCACCCCACGCGTGGGGTAAGAAGTACCATTAGACAACGTTTAGAAAAATATGTATAACATAATAGATGGAATGCATATAAATTTATTATGATTATAATTTGGAACTTTAATGTCTTACATATATTTTAAGGTAAAAACCAAGGCAATACCTAATTTCGCTTGGACACAGTGTTATAAAAAGTAAATTTTTTGACTTTTGACCCCGCCCTACCCTAACATAATTTTTGTAATATGACAATTCCAATTCGAAAATTTGATGAAAACTGGGTACAATAATGATTTTAAATGGACTGTAGCTTTAAAAAAAACATTGTGATAATTTCTAAAGGCTAATTATTTAAATATTTATTATACAGTAGACTCTTACAAAGCACCCGGTGCTCGGTACCTCGTTCCTCACTAAGCGCCCGCGTCGTTAAGCCACGCCTTTAGGGTTTGGCGGGGAATACACGGAAAAAATAAGTATGATAAAGTTTACGATGTGATGAACTATTTTTACTAGATGTATAGAACATTTTAATACTATTTAAAATCCGTGGCGATATAACATGTACTGGCGTGCAGGTTGTGAACTCTATATATTAGAGTTCCGGAAAATAAAAATTGGAGCGAATGCAAAATCTTTTAGAGCAACTTAACAACGAAAAAAAAATATTTTTTATATTACTATTATTACACACCTGCAAACTTATTGTCACTTATACGTATAATCGGATGCTTAAACGCTTTAAAAAATCTTAATTAATCGCTGAGGATACGAAACCTACTAAAACTATCTAACCATAAATCTAACTCACGCCACGCCGCGCCGCATGCTCTAACCAACTGAGCTTTCGAACGCTTGGACTTTCGTGTAAAAATCTTGGCTCAGCTGTAAAGTCACAGGATAAATATATTTGTCCCAACGTATGAGTAACTTTTCGGTTTCGAAAGATTTATGAATAGTAGATTTTAAAGAATTTGAATCGACATTTTTTACGTTATCTCTCATAAAATATAATATTTTTTAATCAAACAATAGTTTCCAAAGAGTTACCGGCCGATGTGAACAGTTTTTTGCCCAATTGTATATGGCCTGTAGCAAATACTTTAAAGACTATTTTCTCTAAAACAACAAAAAGGCGAATCAGCTTTTTCAAATCAATACTAAAAAAATGAAAAAATTTGTTTCCAGAAAGATAATAACTCTTATTCAAATCTGATACAATATGAAAAAAAATATATTGTTGGCTCAAAACGATTTACTGACCTCTATTTCAATAACACAACCACCCCTATAACTATCGACCATCACATATATAAACAAAACATACACACTTCCGCATGATGTATTTTCCGAATCGTTTTCGAATTTTACGAAACTCCGTTCTGTAGTTCATATAATGGAGTGCTTTACAAAAGCACGCAGTATCTCCAAATTAATTTTTACGAATCTTTTGAAGACTTTTTATCGATTTATTCCACAAAAATGATCGAGTTTTTTATTTCAAGCTCATTTTAAAAAAACTGCGAAACGTTTTTATAATTACACCTGAATAATTTTACAGTTTGCCTGTAATGTTTTGGAAATTATATAAAACTCTATTCAGTTATCGCGTATATCCGGTACTCTTGAATTAGTTCCATAAACTTGATAAAACTTATTCTTTCCGTGTATCTCAGAGACGCATTGGCTGATTATTTGAATATTGTCCCGCGCGCATGCATCTTATGCCGCGCTCAAGGCGCTTACCGAATTTGCAGGTAATGGAAGGGAAAGGCACTAGGCGAACAAGGCGCTTAGTGGAGAAGGCGCTTCGTGAGATTCTACCGCAATATGTTCTCATTTACTTTTAAATACAATACAAGCAAACGTTTTTCAACAATTTGTCGAAAAAGTAGCTTTTTATATATCAGTCGACCGAAAAAAGGACTTAGGAATTATCTTCTTGTTCAAAATATGGCAAAATTTGGAAAAGGTGAATTAGTCCGAAGCGCACTGTCAAATAATTGTCTTGAGAGATAAGGCACCCTTATACTCGAATATTAAAAATCAATTTTTCGTCCTGCTGCCTTCTCATATCCATGGATGATCTTTCTCCAGGCGTTCACCTCCTGCGCGAAACTCCTATAATGTTTTTCGAAAGGGGCGATTGACTCGCGCCAAAATTCGTTTCCGAGACAACTTTCAAAATTCCAGACACGTGTGCCTGCATGTTTCGCCACTTTCCCCATGCGGGTTTTGACTGAGTGTTGGCAGCACAATGAAAAAGAAAAAAGAATTTCGATCTACTAGATTGTTTGCCTCTCGTTATTTCTTTCGCTTCTCACTGCTGCGCATTTAGTAACGCGAATTGTGAGTTTTTTAATCAAGCAATATACATATCGTACATATACATATATCAAAATATAAACGAATCGATGTATTTGATACAATCAACATTGGTTGGCGACACCATGCCGTAATCGTTAGTCAGAATATCAATTTCGAATAGGTTTTAGATCATATAAAATCGTCGATTTGTCCTCCTATATTTGAAAGAGCCTATCAATATTTTAATAAGTTATTTGAAAGGAAATTTAGAAACATAACCTTGAAAAATTCCAATTCAATTTGTATAAGATAATTGCACAAAAGACTTTAAATGGACGAATTATGTTTCTGAATAGCATTGTAATCGGCTCATTAGAGACAGTTACATAACAAAGGGTAAAAAAAGGAGAATAAGGAAAGAGACAACCAAACCACCTCACTTTCTTTTCCTTATTCTTTCTCCGTCTTTTTTACACTACTGGGGACCAACATATTTCAAAGTCAGTTTAGGTTTCCTCAATAGGGAAATTTTTAATAGGAAACTCCTAGTAAATATTTCTATGTTATGCTTAATATTAATTATAGAACTGTAAATATGAATTTGAAGTTTCTTATTAAAATTCAATTTATATTTTTTTGGTATATGTGTTAATCATTGATACTTCTGAAATATTATATGCATATTTATAATTGTTTGAACAAACAATCACCAGAATTTCCGAGATATCACTGTCTCTTGTAAAAATTTAATAAAACTATCAAAAGCTGTATTATATTTTGAAAGATCCTTTTTCAAAATTAATTTCATTCTTTCCCTATCTTTTTATGTATAACATTTCCATAAATTTCCTCATCCCAATGGGAAATTTACAACTGGCGCAGCATTGGCTCAGTACTGGCCAGAGTTTGACAGCATTGGCGTGGTACCAGTTGCCCAACACTGGCGTCGATATGGCATAATCTTGGGATGATAACGCTGTTCAGTACTGATTGCCAAATTCGGGGCTGTACTAAAATACTGTACTGGGCATCAGTATTGGCGCAGTAATTAATATAAGTACTGGGATTCAGTAAAGGGGCAGTCGTGGAGGAGTACTGTGCACCAGTATTGGCGATGTACTGGCATGAGACAGAAATGATAATGATGTTCAGTACAGACTGCCAGTATTGTTACTGCACTGGCGGCCTTCGCGGTTGCCAGCTTTGATTTCAGACATGATGAGGCATTGTATTGGATTGAAAAAAAATTGTTTAAATCAAAGTAAGTTTAATTTTTAAAATACATAAACTGAATACATATTTTAATTCTTCCAAAAGAAAATAAAATAATAATTATAAGATAAAAAAAAAATTATTATTTTATCTATTGAAAAAGCTACAATATTGGAAAGTAAATAATCCAAACCTGTTTCATTGGAAAAGTTAGTTATTATTCAAAATGTCAAAAGTGAGACTATGGAAAAATTGAATTGAATTTTTTAAAAATTTAAGTTCATATCAAAATTATTTTCACTGAGATATATAAAAAAAATGTATCTGTTTGAATCCCTAATTTAAAAGGAGCATTAAAAAAAGGAAAAATGTTTAACACATTTTAAAATAACACCTATTCATCAAAAATAGGTGTTATTTTAATTATTATATAGTTAAACAGATGAAATTTTAATTAGGAATTCATCAAATGTTATTTCTCATCTCAACTTCATAAACGGAAATAAATGTTGACAACGTCAAATTATCAGATGAGTGCTTTAAAAAGTATATATACAAGGAAATAAATATATAAGTATTAGTTAATATGATTATGACACCAGTATCGTGCCATTATTCCGCCTAGGCCTGGCACAACATCGCTAGATAATGGTATACCGTTATAGTTTCTTCTACGCCAGTATCATTCCAGTACTCCGCCGAGATCCGGCAAAAAGACATGGGACAACAGTTCGCAATTTGTAAAAATTTGTACGACACTAGTATCGTGCCATTATTGCGCCCGGGCCCGGCACAAGGTCGTGAGACAATGGTCTGTCGTATAATGTGGACTGTACTATGCCAGTATCGTTCCCGTACCCCGCCGAGATCCGGCGCATATCCGTGAGACACTGGCTTACTATTTGTTACAGTCAGGTCTGTGTCCTAGACTGCGCCATTGTCGTGTTACCATTGGGTTTGAAGTTGGCATGAACCTGTAGAACCAGGACTGACTTTTCTTTAATACTGCACAGAATCCGTACTGGGTCGATACTGGTCTGCCGATATTGGAACTTTGATTAGGCACAGTGCAGATCCAGTGTCAATATGCGTACTGCGCCAGGATTGCCTAGCCAAGTGTTGGCACGTTGCTCTTGGCGCGCTACCGCGCCAGTCGTACGCATCGGCTGAAGTCTGTAATTTCCCATTGGGATTCTGTGGTTTCTTTCATGACATAAAACTGTTACGTCAACCGAATCAAAATCATGCCTGCGTGTGATTTTATGTCTGTAAAGAACACTATGATATGTCTCATTTCTATAAAAATTATTTTTATGTCATCTCTCCTTATACTTAGCGATCTTCTTGTTTGATATATATATATATATATATGTGTGTGTGTATATATATATACTGCAATATAACTCCAACATTTGAAATTTTTGTTAAATAAGGTAAAACAGCCGTATTGAATATATTAAAATCTCTCATCACTATGTTGTTTTCTAAAGTTCGGTTCTCAGTGCCGTTCTTAAAATGTCGGTTCTTGGTCAACTCTAAAAAATTTTATTAAGAATATTCAATTTTTATAAAACTTTCCAAATGTTTCCTTTTGAAGTTTAGCTAGCTGGTTTCTAGCTGGTTTCAAAGAAATCCAAGAATTTAGTAGCATTTTGAGGAAAAAATAGGCAATCGTTTGAGGATGCTGTAAGAACAGGGTGGAGGCGGGCAGAAATGTATTATAGCACGTATGCACCTAAGGAATTATTCACAGTAAGCAAATTTTAAATCACACAGATATCCGAACGAAATGTTGGTTCATTTTTTATTTTGTCCAATTATTTCTGCAAACTTTAATTCATTCGACAAAACAATATTTACAGATAAATCTACTATTCATTCATTCAGTCTTCCCACTTAAAGCAACATTCGGTTGTTCCACTTATTGTCTTAAAAGGGGTTATCGTTGATTTTCAAGTAGGTGGGATTGTCAAGCAGGTTAGCATAGTTGGTAAATGGGTACACGTGAATGCATGACAAAAGGATCAAACATAATTGGGCAAATGCATGCTATACTTGAAAAATATTACTATTCATAAATTTATAACTTACTTTTACGTTTAGAATCATTTTTCTAAAAAGTCGTATGCATTCACATGTAAACATGTACCAACTGTGCTAACCAGATAAATGCCGTGAATAATTTGATGTAATTTCTTTTTTGGCTACTGGTCCAATATCAATATTTTTTTAATATTGATTTTATTCCTAAGTTGGGAAAAAATGACTCTCTACACTGATAGAAATGAATAAGTGGTACAACAATATTTATGATTAAATTAACTCTATTTTATTGCTGGTATAGATACAGCCATACATGATGTCTGTTTTGGCCATCCGATTATTGTTGCTTACGAAAGTAGACGCGCAGGCGCGATCAAGATGCGCCTGTTGTACACTAAACAAAGCGAGTCGGGTAAATCAGTCATACAAAGGGTATTGCTAAACGACAACATTTCAGAGATAGTTCCCTCAAGCAAATGTTTAAGAGAATTACACATTTCATGCAATAGCAACACATATATTACATTTTTGTACCACAAACATAAGTAACTTGTATTTACCATATTTCAGTAAGTGCATTTCCTACTCTTTATCATTGAAGTACACGTATTATATTATAAATATACTCGTAATTTTTCAACCAACGATCATATGGTTGAATCAACATTATTATTTCTATCAGTGTAGCTCCGCGGGGATCCGAACCCAGGGCTTTCAGATTGCTTATCTGATGCTCTTACCCACTAAGCTGCGGAAAGACGAGTCAAAACCATAACATTAGAAAATGTATAACTTCATGTACGAAAAATGAATCTTAGAAGTATGGGGTTGTCGTACAGGTTGGTACAGATTTTTTATAGGTTGGCACAGCGCGTTTTCTCCATTTCTTTGCACTGGTGCCACCTGTTATTACTGTTGCATATTATTGTCAATAAAAGCTTACTTTCTATGTTAATTCCCAGGTGGAAATTTACAACTGGCTTGGTACCATACCAGTACCGCCGGTCAGATATCGGTGCTGGCGTGGTACTGGTATATTACCGCATGGTAAACGGCTGGGTACGGGCATTAGTACGAAATGTCACTCGGCTGGGAGTTGTCTGTCGGTACTGGGGCTGTACTGGAAATGGTATTATGCCTGTACCTAAAGTTTGCACTGCCGCGGTACTGGATATGATATTACGCCTGTACTGCAAGTCTGTACTGGCGCGGTACTGGCATTAATACAAAATGTCACTCGGCTGGGAGTTATCTGTCGGTACTAGGGCGGTACTGGAAATGGTATTATGCCTGTACCTAAAGTTTGCACCACCGCGGTACTGGAAATGATATTACGCCTGTACTGCAAGTCTGTACTGGCGCGGTACTGGCATTAATACAAAATGTCACCCGGCTGGGAGTTGTCTGTCGGTACTTGGGCTGTACTGGAAATGGTATTATGCCTGTACTTAAAGTCTGCACTGCCGCGGTACTGGTACAGATAAATAAATTTGCAAAAAAAATTGTTTTATATATAATAATTGTACTTGATTTATTTTTGAAATTATGCAATTGCAGACACGGTCACTTACAAACATAATCGCACGCACAACGCTATGAAAAATCGCCCCCGCTGAGGATTCGAACCCTACCTAAACTACCTGAATCTAAACCACACGCTCTAGCTAATTACGCTAATGTACCGGATGGATTTTGTCGACAAAATTTCAGCCAAGCTTTTTCGCTGAAAAGCCAGGGCTAACGGAGGAATATTTTTTCGTTTTACACAATTTACATGAATAGGTGATTTTAAAAATGCGTAATAATAATAATATTTAAATTTAATTAATTTAAATTTTAATACTTAAATGTTTAACTTAAATATTCATTTAATTTGTGATTTCTGTTCAAACTGTAAAGCTCCAATATTTAAAGGATTGATCACTTTCAGACGTATTATAAGTAAAAAATATTTAAATTTTAGTACAATTTTCCAGCATGAAAAAATAATAAAATAATAATAATTCCAGTTCAAAAAATTGGGATAAACTTCCGAAAAGGGTGGATCTCCTATTTTCTTCGGGCTCCGTATACTTATGTATTTGGACGCGCTTATTACGAATATGATAGTGAAAATTGGCGAAAATTTTATTTTCATGGTAAAAACCATTAAAACCCCATAAAAATCATGGTTTTTTTGCATTTATCTCAGTAATTATTAAAAATTCTAAAAAATGTTTAGAATGAAAGTTGTATATCTCCTCGAAATACACATTTTATGTTTTAAGCATTTTTTATACGAGTGATAATTTCCGAGAAAATCAGTAGTAAATCGATTTTCATGTTAAAAAATTAATAAAATACATAAGTCCATACATTTATTAGTTTCGGCTTGATACGTATGTATTTTTACGCGCTGATTATGAACATGATAGTGAAAAATTGGCGAAAATTTTATTTTTATGGTGAAATCATCAAAAAACCATACAAAATAATGGTTTTTTGGGTTTCGCTCAGCTAATATGCAAAATTAAAAAAAAATGTTGTAAAAAAGTAGTAGATCTCATCGAAATACACATTTTTTGTTGCTATCATTATTTATTGAAATGATAGTTTCCCAGGAAATCATTAGTAAATCGATTTTCATGTTAAAAAACCATAAAACCCATAAAATTCATGTTTTTTTTTAATCACAGGGGTGTCTTCCCGCTCCCCACGCGGCATTGGAAAAGGAGTAGGGGTACGACCTTAATGGATGTATGGGCTTCTGTATTTTATTAATTTTTTAACATGAAAATCGATTTACTGCTGAGTTTCTCGAAAATTATCACTCGTATAAAAGAATGCTTAAAACATAAAATGTGTATTTCGAGGAGATCTACAACTTTTATTTGGAACATTTTTTTGAATTTTGAATAATTAGTGTGATAAATGCAAGAAACCAGGATTTTTATGTTTTTTTTTAATGGTTTTCACCATAAACAACAAATTTGCGCCAATTTTCACTATCATATTCGTAATCAGCGCGTAAAAATACATAAGTATACGGAGCCCGAAGAAAATCGGAGGTCCACCCTTTTCGGAAGTTCACCCGCAGTTTTTATCGTGATCATCAACCCAGCCTGTTTCATTTTGAGGTTCCACATACTACGCCAACACTCGGCGGAACTCCTAAGTCGGCTTCTAGCCAACACTTGGACTTCACACTGGGGCAGTACTAAACCAGTACCGCGCCAACGCTCGGCAAAACTCCTTAATTTGGCTTCCAGCCAGCACTTGGACTCAGTACTGGGCCAGTACTAAAGCAGTACTGCGCCAACACTCGGCAGAACTCCTAAATAGGCTTCTAGCCAACACTTGGACTTCACACTGGGGCAGTATTAAACCAGTACCGCGCCAACGCTCGGAAAGACTCCTTAATTTGGCTTCCAGCCAGCACTTGGACTCAGTACTAGGGCAGTACTGAACCAGTACCGCGCCAACGTTCGGCACGGTACAGTTGATCAGCACTGGCATTGCTCCTCGTTTACAAATGGCGCGGTACTATGCCGTTCGTAAGATCCGGCATAAGTCCGACTTTTCCGCCTGGGTTTGAGGACATGGTTCATGCTTTTTGCAGCTGCACCACACAGTGTGTTTACGAGCGGTAGAAAAATTATCGTGTTAACATTATTCAACCCCCATTCACTAAATATTTTTCATCGAAATTGTAAGGTAAGTGATTTCAATGTGTTATGAATTAAATGAATCGTTATGTCTGGAGAGGATTTTGTATATAGTGTAGATCCTTTTTTTCCAACAATGCAAAATACCGTTAAATATATAGGTTGGGACACGTTTTTTGACACCTATACCCTTTTTTTTATTACTTAAAATCATCTTTGGAGTAACTTTTTAGTGTTAATAATCAAAATAATCGCTCCTTCGGTCATAGTTATGTACTATTCACGCTAGACATTTCGGCATGTCTCGTTACAACCGAAAAAGTGAACGGGAGATCACTGATTTCGAGGTAGTTGGCAAAATGGATAAAGCTGAGATTTGTAATTGCTCATTTTTATGTAAAAACCCAATTAAACAAATAAATATGGACTAAAAGGTTCACTGTGGCATTTTAAAATGATTGTTTACACTTATTTTTCAAGTTTCAAGAGGTGTCCCAACCTACACTACAAAAATTATTTTGTCCTACTGTAAGACATTCAGAAAATCGGCTGTAAAATAGTTTTTGCATCGTAATTATATATGTTTTATTTGCGAACAGTAAGTTATTTAATAGACCTTCAAAACGGTGTAATGAAAGCCCACAAATATTATCATGGAAAAAAGTTATGTGCCAAAAAGAAAACCAAAAACCAACCTTTACTACATCCCCCCTTAAGAATTATGTCGGAATTCACTTGTAGGGGTTGTGAAGAAAATAATCTCGTCTCTCCGTAGCTCAGTGGGTAAGAGCATCAGACCGGCAATCTGAAAGACCTGGACTGGGCTCGGATCCCAGTGAAACTCTCGGGAGCTTTTCTTCCCAACTTAGAACAAAATCAATATTAAAAAAAATATTAATTTTAGACCAGTAGTCAAAAAAGAATTAGCATCAAATTATTTTACTTAAGAATGCTTCAATTTTTGAACTAAGCTTGGAATTGTTTAGTGTTTAAGGCTTCAAGTTTGAAATACTTAATTTTTTAAGTTTCCAATTAGAAAGCATATCATTTTCAAAGCTATTAGAATAATTCCACGTTAAAGGTTTACAATATTCAAAATTCTTCAATTTTGAACTGTTATGATTAGGGTGTTTTTTAGACAGAAATCCGATTTTGTAGTAAAAATATCTATTCAATCACTTTAAATGTAACTTGATACTACATAAAATGATACTTTTCAATATAATATTTATCGTCTTTGAAATTTCTATAATTTCAATGTACAAATATAGTTATGAATGCAAAATTCTAAAACAGTGTGATTTTTAAGGCTCTTAATTTTCGCAGATTTCCAATATCAAGTTTCACAGTGTTGTAGTTTCAAATTTAAGTATGTATTAAAAATTGCAGGTCAATTTAACTATTAAATATATCATAATTCCAAAATTTCATATTGAAAGCCATGATTTTTAGTTTTAAATTAATTAATAATAGATTTTAATATTTTGAATTGTTTGGGTTGATTTTTAGTTTGTTTAAAATTTAATAATTCTGGATTAAAATATACTAAATAGTTTTGTTTCAATTTTAAACCTAGAAAAGGGTCTGGTTTTTAAAAATTTTCGAAATTGTAGAACATAATATATCTTAAAATTGTTCGATTTTTAGTTGAAGATTTAAAAAAAATTAATCATTTAAAATTGAAAAATATTTGATTGGAAAATTTGAAGAATATATAATAAATTTAAATCAAGTTTTAAAAATTACAAGATTTAAAATTAAAAAGTTATAAATGGTGTTGTTCAAAATCAAAATAGAGAAAAATTAAAATATCTGAATTTAGTACCTCAGTAATTTAATAATTTCTTTAATTTTGAATGGTTACAATTTTAGAGTTCTGTATTTTCATGCTGAACCCTAAATTATCCATTTTCCCTATTCATATGTTTTAATTTTCCAATTAAAATTGAAATTATTGAATTAGGAAAAGATTAATTAATAATTGGAAAATTATTAATTTTTAAACGATTTAATTTTAATTGAAATTTTTAAGTGTTTGAGTATACGCTGGAACCTGGAATGAAGAACGGTTTAGGACATTACCTGCCGTGGCCTTGATCTTAAGTCTAAGGATTCCAAACGTATGCAGGCCATCAATTCTAGGAATATCGAAAATCTGAGATTTCTAATTACAGGTTCCAGTGTAAAAAAAAGTTTAAAATCTCAATTCTTGGTGACTAAAATTTTTTCAGTTTTAAATAATGTTCGAATTCCTTTAATTTTCAATGTTCCGTAGTAGAAACTGCTTAATTTGTAATGTTTCTTATTTAGAATTACTTCTCATTTTGAACGTTTTTTTTTTAAATAATTCAATTTTGAAGGTTTATAATTTATAATTTTTCCATTTTGAACGCTGAAAATTACGGTGAATTTATTTTTCCTTGGAAAAATTCGGCTAATAAATTTTAATAGTAAATTATAATTTTTTGTATGTAATAACAATTTAAAATGCTGGAATTTCGGAACCTTTGACTTAGAAACATTCAATTTCAAATTGTCAAATTTTAATCGCATCGAATTGAAAATTATTTGAATTCAAAAGTTTTCAATTTTTAATTATTTCATTCTGACGACTTTTGAATAGAAATAATACACGCGCGATGAGACTGTGCACGCGTAGCGGGCAGATTTTTTTCATTATAAATTTCGCAATAAAACGTATGGAGTTTTTGACGATTCTAAAGTTATGCCTTTCCATATATCTTTGTTGACACATATCATTTACATAGATCCTCCCACTTCTATATAATCTAGAAGCTTCTAAAAGCACGGACAGGAACCCACGATTGCCATTCTATATACTTTTAAACCCAAAAATTGAATTCCGAGTATATCCGATTCAAATATTGCTAGTGCAATCTCGTAAAATCTGATGCAGTTATACATAATTCCTATATATCCCGTGAAATCCCCCCAAAAAAATCTTTCTTTCATATTCCGGGAAATTTCATTCAATTACAAACTGTCAAATTTTGATCTCTTCGAATTGAAAACTATTTAAAAGCAACAGTTTTCAATATTAAATTATTTAATTTTGACCGCTTTTAAATAGACATAATACCATTTGAATTCCTTTAAATTTTAAATGGTTTAATTTTCAAAATTCTGATCTGAAAATATTCAATTTTGAACGTTTTGTAATTATCCTATTTTCGAAATTTTTAATTTGAAATCATTCAATTTCGAGATTCTTCAATTCAAAATAAAATTGCTTAATTTTGAACGCTTTGAAAGTTGCAGTCTGAATTCTTTCAATGTTAAGAGCTTCTGATTTTTAATTTTTCAATCTCAAATACTTTAAATTTCATACTATTCAATTTTTAACGCTTTTTTTTAGTAATTATACCAGTTTAATTTTTTTTCTTATTCAATTTTAAATACTGTCCTTTTTCGAAATTATACCTAATCTAGAATTATTGGATTTGAAACGTCTTCAATTGAAAATAGCTCAATATATTTTTTTAAATTTCAAACGCTTTCAATTCGTAATCATTATTTATTAATTATTGTTTCAAATAAATTTTTAAACTTAGTATTGAATAATTTGGTTAATAATGGATTTTTAAATTGTTTTTATTTTTAATGTTAGGAAATAAAAAGACAGAAGCGTGAATGAACGCTTTGCACGCGTGCATTTACTCCTAGTATTTCTAGAATAACATCCGTTGAAGACATACATAAAAGTGCTTTTAACACATAATTTCAGAATAATGTGTAACTTAATTATGAAATTATTGCTAAAGTATTGCGGAAATAATTACATTAATCAACTTACTCAGAATATTTTCAAAAGATCCCGCATCAAAAAAGCTAGTTATATAATCAGTCCAAGATATTTTTGCAAATTTCTTCTTTTTTCATGAACGACAAGATAATGATAAGGTATTTGTTTTATGTAAAATTTTACTTAGTCGGTTTTCATCAAATTTCCACTTTTTAAGATCCCCTGAGTCAGAAAAAAACAATTTTTACGAAGGTTTCTGTTTGTCGGCAGTCTGTAGTCTGTCTGTAGTCTGTAGGCACAATAACTTTCGAAAAAATTATCAGAGTGAGCTTTCACACACTTTTCTACGGCCTAAAAGAAAAGCACTAGTTCGTTAGTCAGCTATTTTAGATGAAAATTCAAAAAGAGCATGTTAAAAATTTGTAAGACCATTTTTTTCAAGATTTAAAAATTCTATGTACGGCTATTCGTAGTACTCAGAAAATCAAAAAATTTATCCTTAGGACTTCTTTCGATAAAAAGAAAATTATCAGTTATAGCATTTTCAAAATCAAAAAAAAAAATATATATATACGAAAATGAACATTTTAAGCGAAACAACGCACGATATGAAAAAAAGTCAAAAAGGGAAAACGTTGCGATCTACAAATTTGTTGTGATTCATTTTTTACTTTGACGCGCCGTTTTTGTTTTATTCGTGAAAAACAACATTGAAAATAAGAAAATAAAATTTTTTGGATAAACGATATAAGCTAAGAAAAAAATAATCAGACAAAAATTGTTCAAGCAAAAAAGAGCAACAAATTTGTTATTAATCATTTTCTGATGAAACGGTTAGTTTTTGTTTGAATCGTGAAAAATGACATTACAAATAAACAAGAATGAAATTTTTTGACAAAAAGGCACAATGTACAATTAAATGTTTAATAAAAAAAAATATTTTAAATTAGATCTAAAAATTTGCTTTTAACCTTTTTTCTCACGAGACACGTCATAAGAATGCGTTCGTTGAAGCCGAAGGAGCTTTAACAACAGAGAATTCACAATCACTAAATTTCAGTTGTCGATGGTTTGACCTTTAATTTAAAAGTCCTCAAAAACGTGAGGTATGTACAATGACCCAACGCTTAGCGCGAGATAAATATGTTATCAAGCGCGAAGCGCTCATTAATAATTAACTAAATAATAATAATAATTAAATTAAAAATTATAATAATGCAAGAGAGGGTTGGCAGGTTGCAGGGAGAAACTGTTAATAGACAGTTGTATCACCCAAGATTCGATCAGGTATCGACGCAATCTGTCCATGGCTTGGATTGACTACCTTAAGGCATTTTATAACACGAACTATGAACTACTTATTAAGCTCCTTTAGTGCCTGGAGGTTCATCCAAAAATAGTGAGATGCATAAAAGAGCTTATGCTCTTGTGGTGGACAAGATTTGTCATAACATCTGACAAAAGACAAGTGACTACCAGCTATAGCACATATAAGAGGGGGGTCTTCCAAGGAGACCCTCTAAGTCCGATACTTTTCTGCATCCCCCTCTTGCCTCTATCTTTTGTGCTCCGAAGAAAAAGCTCTGGATACCAATGTGGCCTGCCGAACAGAAGATAATATAAGGTCAACCACCTTTTCTACATGGACGACCTTAAACTCTTTGCTTCCTCGAAAGAGGATTTTATCATCCATGTGGAGGCGGTGAATAGGTACTCTGCAGCGATTGGCATGAGCTTCGGACTGGCCCAGTGTGCCTGCGTCCACCTACGCCAAGGAAGACTAGAAACTACACCATCGCGTGACGATCAGGATGTTCAACTCATAGGCGGAAATACACTTCAACATCTTGGTAATGGAGAAACATATACATATCTTGGAATACCGCAAGCGGAACCCCAAAATGTGCGTGTGTTAAAAACGGCCCTCGTAAAAAGGTATCGCCAAATTCTCAGAAAAATTCGGGCTTCCGAATTATCTGGAAAGAATAAGATCCAGGTAACCAATATGCTGGCCGTTCCTATACTGCTCTACAAGTTTGGTTCTGGCTACAGCCTGCTCAGTTCTAAATAGTGCAGATTCTCTTATGCGACTCGTACATCAACATGAAGTCGTCAATGTTGCGGCCTTTCTATACCGTGCCGCAGGTAGGGCCGCAGAGGAGCTTGGCCTCCCATTTGATTCCAGCGACACTACAAATGGCTTAGCATCACTAACACCTTCGGTGCTCAAAAGTCGTGTACAGGAAGCAGAACATACGCTTCTACTAAGAGAACATGCTGACAAGCCCCTTCATGGTAAATTCTACGGCATTATACGTAGAGAAGAGCTCTCGATAGGTATGTCCAATACGTTTCTCAAGTCCGCTGGATTGAGATCGGAGACTGAGGGATTTATCTTTGCCTGTCAAGACGGCGTTATAGACACCTTAGTTTACCGCGAGCGCATAATGAATATACCTATAGACGACACTAACTGCCGAGCGTGCAAGCAAGAGCCAGAAACACTTGGACATGTTCTCAGTGGATGCTCAAAGTATG
>CAKNWW010195201.1:0-15817 GCA_932074435.1 Andricus kollari
TTAAAAATAAAAAAATCTGCCCGCCGCGAGGGCACATTCTCATAGCGTGCAATATGCGCGGCTCGCTTCGCTCGCAAGTTTCAGCGCGCCTAGGGCGCACGACTGTTGGTTCTCGCGCTTCGCGCTCGATAACATATTTTTTCAAAAGCAAATCTGTATAACCTAGTTGTTGAGCACAAAGCGCGAGTATCGCAATGAGAATGTAATCGTCAAGGCCGTAGGTGCTTTGAGAACCCTCTATAAAGTCAAATTGAAAACAAAATGTTTAATTTCACTTTACGATTGTAGTTTATGAGGGGTTTGAATTACAGTTTTTGTTTTGCGCGCTCAAACTGGGTGCATTTTCAGGGCAGCTGAGAATAAAAATTAGTGCAATGTAAGGAGAAAATTTTAATGTCATGATGAAAAATAAAAATTGTACATTATTTTGCAATATCTGAATAAGCAGTGCCAGTACCAGATTTTTGACAACATAGTGTGCGAAGCACGAGATGCGTGATAAGAATCTGTTCCTTAAAGCCGAAGGAGCTTTAACAAAAGAGAATTCACAATCATCAAATTACATTTGTTAAAGCTTTGACGTTTAATTTTAAAAGGTCTGTGCACAAATGTGTGGAAAATACAAAGACCGAGCGCGTAGTGCGAGGTAAATACATTATTATAGAGCGCGAAGCGCGAGAACCAACAGTCGCGCGCCCTAGGCGCGCTCAAACTTGCGAGCGAAGCGAGCCGCGTGCAATGAGAATGTGCCCGCACAGCGGGCATATTTTTTTTTTCTTTACTAGGCTTGGTGAAAAATGTTCTGCAACACACCGAAATGGGTCCGCACTTCACGATAGTGTGGGGATCTTAGTTGCATCACTACAATGACCCTGTCATATATAATATTTAATTATACCTTGCTTATAATTATGCATTGTACAAAATCATATTTGTCATTATAAATAATAATGACACCAAGGGACCCACTAAATACCACCAACCTTTCTCCTTGGCAGGTATCCTCCCGGAACCGCTTTGACATTACTTCAGGTGATGTCATTTCTTTGCCTACAAGGGCTTCTTCTGGTTTTCTCTTTTCTTTGCCCTCTTGTTCCAACCAGGATGCTCCTGTTGGTTCTCTTTTTCACCTAGCCTCTCGGAACATGAAGCATCTCATGGTCCCCGGAAGATGGTCTGTCCGGGGTCCTTCCTCTTTTCCAGCGCACAGATAGCATTGTGGTCTGCTGTTGCAGTCCACAGCTCTGTGCCCCTCTTCGCCGCATCTCCATCAATAATGTGATCGATGGATTCGTTGTTATCTCCACAAATCGGCACCTGTCAACCACGTCTTGATGTAACACGTACTTGTGATATTTTCTGGTGCTGACAACCCTGTCCTGAATCGTTACCACGAATACCTGCTTCCGGAAACAGGACGCCCTTTTAGCCAAACATAGGATATCTCTCTGTCCACTTCATGTTGTTCTAAAGTTTTGGGGTGCTCGCCATGGATGGCTTTTTGTGTCCATAGTTTGTGTAATCGAGATCCGCTTCACAACCGGTGTCGTAAAGCACAATATCTCGCTTGCTATTAAAATAATCTAGCAACTGTATAACTTGTGACTCGCACGATTTCTTGATATTTACAAGGACCCTATCTCCTCTATGTCCTTTAAAGGTCGGTTTTTGGCTATTTGATGAGCCCAAAAGTGTACATGATGACAGGGATAGCATAGGGGTTGATAGACCCGATTTTTTTGAGCGAATTGCGGGAATTC
This sequence comes from Andricus kollari, assembly GCA_932074435.1. NCBI lineage: Eukaryota > Metazoa > Arthropoda > Insecta > Hymenoptera > Cynipidae > Andricus > Andricus kollari. The sequence continues at coordinate 1,761 of CAKNWW010195201.1, forward strand.
TTCAGAACCGATCTGAGTCTTGTTGTAAAGACAGTCATTAGGCTTTTCTTAACTATCTTATGCTGAATAACAGAATACCCAGATGTTTATATGACCCGCCCTCAGTCATTGCCTTGATGTCATCCTCGTTCTCGTTCTCTGCATTTATCTAGTCCGAAAGCTGTTATTAAAGGGAACGCCCATGACGTCCAGTCGACTATGCCTGACTAGATGGTATGTCAGGATAGTCCTGACGCTCCTCTAGCAAGCCAAGAAACAAGGACATAATCCTACTTACTTTTTCCAGGACGGCAGACACTTCTTCAGAACGTATTATCATTTGAATTAGAGATAACGTAACGTAGGATGATATTGAAGGAAGTGTAGCGGCAGAACAAAACACGGTAGAAGAGATGGTTCGTTCGCGAAAGGTTTCTTACTCTATAAATAACAACTGAGTGTAATTTCGGCTACAGGCAATGTAATTTCTTCAATTGAACGTAGGCTTTAATTGACAGTTAAAGTCCGAGAAATTAATCTTTCTGAATAGTAAATTCACACGATTATTCATTTCGAAATAATTCATCAAAATTCTATATTACCCATCTCTTCAAATAAATTCACTGTACTTAAAATTAAAGCTCTATACGCAGATGATCCACGAACCTTGAAATTTTATTATTAAAAGCTAACATCTTTACTAATATCACCCAATTAATAGGGGACTCAAGGGCATTAGCAGTTACAATATTTCAGGATCAAATTCGAGAATTTTAACATAACGTACGAAAGATAATAACGAAATCTAGTAGCCACGTGCACAGAGGTTTTCCCAGGGTTTTAAGCAAAAGATCTTAACAGCTCAAAAGTTTCACAGCAAATGTCGAAGATAATTTTATTGAAAGGCGATTCTCCGGTCGACTACGAGGTTCTCCTGGCCTGCCGCCATATTTGAATTAAATCATCACTGCTTGTTTGCAAGTCAGGCGCAAAACCACTGCGCAAGATTACATCAGGATAATGTTAGTGATTGTATTTTCGCCAAATGCCAATAGTTTATATAAAAAATAATTGATCTGAGACGCAGTTCTTCCTCTCCGATAAAACTCTCCGGAAAACGTATTTTGTTCTCGCTCATCGTCGCACGAGTCTCACTAGCGATGCTAGAGGTCGACGACGAATCCTTCTCTAACCAGGAAAAGAAAGAGGTAGAATGCAAGTGAAATGGTAAAATCAATAATTTCGGAACGTTTCCTAACGTCAACCAAAATTCTGATAGAAACTCTGCGATGATTTCCTGGCAAGGGCAAGTTATTAGGTTGGGCGCAATGATTGATGTTTCTTGACGACAGAATTTTAATTCGACCGATGTACATTCTAAGTAGAAACATCGGCCCTAAAAATTCAGCGGACATATCCTTGGTCATCAAATTACTTTGGTGCTCCCACGATGTTGATGAACTCCAAGAAAATTAGACGAAATCAGGAAAATTGTATTATCAGCAATAAGAGTGATAAGGTTCCAAAAAAGATAAGAGGGAGGGATTTAGAAGATATAGGAGGAATTTGAGATCAGCTAACGGGGAGAAATATGGGTTTCACCAGCCTAAATTTAAGAATTTTCGTGATTCTGGGGCTTGGCGTGACATAACAATCTTGCATTTTGCAGAACAGTAGGGGCAGTCGACAACAGTCAAATGTATTTCTCCACAGTGGTAGCAAAAGTGTCCCAGGGGTATGTTAATTCTAACGCAGCCATGGAATGGACTACGACTATTTCAACAACCTTCCCTCTTGACATAAGGCCTATGGGCGGTGACTGAGTTTACGGCTGGAGGGGTATCCAACCTGATCTCCAGGAGTTACGGTAGGGATTTCTTTATAGCTTACATCCTAGTTGTTACAAGGCTTCATTCGCCAGTGCCCCCCTCCTGAGAGTGTCGTCGAACAAAGTGTGTTCTTTCAGAAGGAGTTTCTGAACATGAGCCTCTCCTAGCTTCGGGATTTCTTTTGCCTTAATCTTCTTTCCAGGTGGATTGTTGAGGTGAACATATTCGGAAAATCGTAGTAGCTGCCCGGGGTCTCGCAAAGTTGCCACTTAAAATCAGATCATCTGTGGTAGAATTGTTCATTTGTCATGGAGTGGAACGATTGGATCCCGGAGGTCTAAATGGACTTCTATACTTCTAGTTCCATGTTGAGCAGGTACCATAGCTCCTCCTGAACTTTGAAGTGTACGTTTTGACTTACTCCCAGCCAGGCTCAGATTTGAAGAACTCATGATCTTGCTCGGTCATCGATGTTTAACTGGTTCTGGGATTTTGTTTTGCCAAGTCAGCTTCGAATTGTGTAATTTCTCCATTCTTCTCAGCTATGACTGTAATTAATTTCTCGATGAAGTCATCATGCTCCTGGGTCATCTTTCTCATTGTCATCGCGTGCACTGTAAAAAAAGTTGGTGCAAATTTACATCCTGCGACGATGGAAATGCTTCGATCGGTGTGGCACATAGTAAATAAGCAGGATTCTGTAAAAATACATATTTTGCTTCTCAACCTGCGTCCGCTGTAAAGAAATATATGCAGGACGTAAATTTCCCATCGTCGACCGTGAAATTACGTACGGGTAGGATATCTTCGAAATCTCGTTAAATTTTATCTTCAGCTTTTATAATCGAATAGATATTTCGAGGTGAGGTTCCCCAAAAACTTTTCGGTTATTCAAATTTCAATAATTTTTTCACCTCTGACTTATTCCTAACGTTCCCTGATGAACAAATTTCCCTGAATTTTCTCTGATTTGCAGTTTTTCTTTAACATGCGGCCACCTTGCTGCGATTCACAACCTTTCACAGCGGTGAAAATATTTTCAAGCTATTTTCTGTATTTAAGGGAGAAAGCGGGATATAACCACTTGACAGTCTCAAAATTTAAAATTCATTTCTTTCGAGTGAAAGAACAAATTATATTTACATATTCACCGCAACGTGACATGACGTGCAAAACAACATAAACAAGGATGCACACGAATGAAATGGACACCCATTGGTAAGAGGCCGTTCGGGCGTCTCCGGAACTCATCGTCTGGCACGACTTATACTCGAGAGTCCCGAATGGTCCAAATTTACGCCCTGCACATAATTCTGCGGCGTTCCTCCGTACGGACTTACTCCCCCGTGATAGAAAAGCACACATCGTCAAAATTTACACATACTTTCGTAGAATTAAAGACCCAAGTCAATTTATCACCTTACGTAAACTTACTATGTCCCACGCCGATCGAATAATCTCCATCATCAGACGTAGTAATTTTACAGTTGACTGCAAACAGAACAACCTTCGTTCTATATTCACGTTGTTACCTGAAGTGAAATCACACTAGATTGCGAATAAGTAATGTAGTATCGTAAATTAATCAGATTATACATTGTAATTTTAAAATACACTGCACGTATAATTACTAGCAGATTGTAAATATCACCAAAGCTTTTTTTACAGTGTGGAACGGCTTTCCATTCGCTTCAATCCCAAACTAGAGTCGATATAACGTGATCTGGGCGCTAGTGGTAAAGTTTATTATCAGCAACTTTCTAATTCGGGAAAAGAAGAAACAGCAAGAAATCGGCGAAAATTCGTAATTCGTATTCTAATAACGATAGAGCCCATCTTGCTAACTTACAGCCAAGTTTTTAAAGTTGTGTAACAGCGAGGTATTCTTTTTCGGTTGTATTTTACTGTTATTCAGCTATGAATAGAGTTCTACTCGCATACTGGCATTAGCCTCTGATTCGAAAGGAACACCTAAGTTCAGACAGGACAATACTGGAGCATTCGCTACATAAGTTCTTATATCTTCAAAAGCCAATTTTTGGTCTTTTTCACAAATGCATTTTTGTTTCTTTGGAAGTAATTTTGTCCGTTGTGATCCTAACGTCGTGTAATTCGGAATGAATCTGCGGTGCCACGGAGATATTCCTAAAAAATAACCTAAACCTTTCTATCTGTAAGGAGCGGGATGTTCAAGTGTAGGAGCTACTTCATCAGGGTCTACTTGCAATCCTCTTTCATTAACAAGAAAACTGCGATATTGGACTGATGATACGCAAAATGCACCTTTATTGGGGTTGATTTTAGGTCCAGCATCTTTAATATTATTGAGTACTTTGTACAATCAATCCAAATGCTCCTCGGAGTTTTTCATCACTATTATTATGTCCTCTAGATAGGCAAAACAATGTGGTTTCATGTCGGGGCCTATTGAACGATCTAAAAACCCTTGGAAAGTTGGAGGGTCATTCTTAAGTCCAAAGGGCATTCTTTTAAATTGAAAAAGCCCGCGACCTGTCACTGTGAAAGCAGTTTTCTACTGGCTTTCTGATTGAAGTAGAATTTAAAGAAAACTCTTGTGCAAATCGATTTTTGATATATATTTCGCTTTTCGTAATTTATTTAATATTTCAGCTAACAAAAGATTTATTCAGAGATAAATAAAGAGTAACAACCTATTAGAAATGTCAGTTGGTAATAAAGGCGCATAGGGTCAACGGCAGGATTTTGTCGGGAGCGGGTGCTTATCTGAAAAATTGCACCGACTCCCAGCGAGATCGCGGTAAAATTTCAGCTGTAACCACGTCTCACGACCGTGAGATAGGTGGTTACAGTCTGCGATGAATTCAATACGATGATCCGGCAAAAGAAACCTTGGCACCTCCAAGAGCGCCGATGATCAAGACGATTAGCTTAACAGAATATTCCGGGTATAACCGTCGCCACTCCCTTACAAGAGCCCTATACCTTTCTTTCTTTTCCTTCTTCTTGGCTATAATGATTTTTTCAGCTGGTGCCGAAAATTCGATAACGAACATGGTTCGTTTCTCGAAGTCAATAAGAACCATGTCAGGCCTCGAGTGCACAACAGTAACAATTGTCGGAATAACGAAGTTACAGTATATGGGGTACTTCTCATTTTCGACAATTGACTCTATCTCCCTAGGAGCGTTTAGCGTATCTGTATTTGGCCCAATGCCGTAAGAGCGACAGGGATGGTAATATAGCACTCTTAGTGCCGCATTGTGCCTTTGGATGTAGATCGTTCCCGCATGAGTTGGGCAACTAAGATAGTATGTGTCCTAGATGCTCGGGGTGTGCATGGAACGCTCTGCAGCTATCATCGGGATTGTCTTGGCTCAAAATGTGGCGACGGTATGCTACAGTGGAAATGACACCGTCTTGACATGCTAAAATGAAACCCTCCGAGCCCGACTTCAATCCGGGTGATTTAAGGAAAGCAAACGTTAGCTCATACGACATCGACTGATCCTCCATATTTCTGTGTCAGATGCCGTGCATCCTCTTGTCGAGGAGCTGTTCGCTGAAGTTTTTCTCCTGTGCTTTCTTAATTCCGGCCTTCAGGAGTGAGTACTCGAGATGGATAAGATTTGATGCATTTTGCTCACCCCTGATATTGAAGTCAAGGCCGAGTGTTTCAGCACCCTCCTCCGCTGCTTTGTACAGAAACGCTCCTTTGCCCACTTCTTCGTGTTTCGTGACCATTTTACGAAGAGGGTCTCGTCCATTTGCGACTACATGTGCTATACACAGAATATTCCTGTTGTGAAGAAATTCGAGATTCAGTATTCCGCGGCCACATTGACCACGTGAGATGTGAAGTCGCGGAACAGACGACTTGAGGTACGCTACCCTGCAAAAGATTAAACCACCTCTTTTTTGGTGATTGATCAAGTTCCCTTAATTTTAATTATGTCAGAGCTAAAAAGTTTTCTTTTTAAAGGGTTGAATGCTCTCAAAATTCTACATAAAATGGGCCCAGGATGAAGCCAATTTGTCTATTTTTTAAGTAGATATTGCAAAAATAGTGTAAATTTGAATGTTTTCTTACATTTTTAATAACTTCCGAAACAATCAATATTTTTAAATATTTTTGGGTTCATTTTGAAACTATTTTTCCACATTATCAGAGCAGCTCATGAGAGTTAATCTAAAAAAATTCGTATCACTTTGCAAGAACTTGAAGTTGTAACAAAAAAGTTGAAAAAATTGCAATATTCTTTGTGATAAGAACAATATTTTTTTAAATGTGTAAAGTTGTATCCAAAAATTTGGAAAACTTTGAACGCATCTGTAGGCATATCAGAATAAAAATTAAACAAATATATATTTTGAGGGAATTTATAGAAACTTCATGATAATATGTATGTTGCATATATTTTACAAAAATATTGTTAAAAAATAGCTTTAAAATCAGCCTAAGATTATTAACAAATGTGGATTATTTCGGTAGTTACTGAACATTTGTGAAAACATTGAAATTTGCTCTATTTTTGCATGATCTAATTTAAAAATAGGCAAAATGACTTTATCCTGGGCTCATTTAAATACAGAATTTTGAGAGAATTTAACTCTTTAAAGAGAAAAAATGTTAGCTCTAAAATGATGAAAATTAATAGAACCTAATCTGCAATCAAAAAAGAGATGGTCTTGAACTTTTGCAGGGTAGTTTACACTGTACATGCTTTTGTTCCTATGTATAACCTTTCGTGACCTAATATCGAGGGATGAGTTCGTCCTTCTTCAATGGAACCACTTCAAATGAATAGAGTACTATCGGGACGGCAAGCATGTTCGTTGCAGATCCTTTGTCACTCGCCGACAGTTTAAAGGACCAAATCTCATGTTATATTCTAAATGCGGTTTCGTGTCACGCTCAGGTATGTATAGGCCTTTCCAGCGCGCAGGTGTCGTATAGCGCTTCTGTCGACGAGCTCAGGGTCTTCGGGGATGTCATTAAGTTTTCCTCGGTTCAAATTAACCTTGGCGCATGTTTTTAACCCAAACTCCAATCCAATCTCTCGAGTTTAATCTTTGTAAATCGCTACAAGTAAACCTAGTTGCTTCGTTATTTTTAGCATAGATTTCGAGATCATCCATTTAAAATACATAAGTGACATAGTGGCAATAATGTGAGACAAAAGAGGAGAGGGTTCGTGGTGTTGCCCTGAAAGACACCTCTCTGAAAGGTGATGTTGTTAGTTGTCACACGATGTTTTCCAGATAAGATAGTAAACGTGGTTTTCCAAAGCGGCATCTATCTCTCTATGCACCTCACGATGTGTAATTAAACCTTTAAGCTTTCCAACGAACAGATGATAGTTCTATATGATGACATCCTGCTACGGCTTTTCTTGAGCCGTGTTATTCGTACATCTCTTGCCCCACAGATCTGATTGTCCGAACAATCCTTTCATTCAGGATAGCTGTGAAGATCTTGTACAGCGTGTTCAGACAAGTTATTGGCCTGTAATTCTTAGCATCAGACTCTAGGCTCTTCCGAATTTAGATATGAGGTGAAAATGTGGGCCAGATGCAGGTGGGTTGAAGGAGACTCCTTCCACCAGAAGTTCTTGATACCGTCTATCCCCTGAGCGGAATAGTTCTTCATGCCTTTTAATACTTTTTTCACCTCATCGGTATTTACAGATGGTCATTTCTCCTCAAGCGTTATGCGGGCATTCCACAGCTTCTTAAAGCTATGTATGTTTTTTGTGTCTTCATTCAGTGAATTCTGGACTTCGTAGGCTTCGCTCCAAAATGCCTCTACCTCCTCTAGATTTGGGCGGGTGGTCGACAGTAATTGGTAGGTCTTCGGGGAGGCGATATGGGTGGGAGTAAAACTGTTCATTTTCTCTTACCCACCTTTTCCTCCGCTGTAGACTTCTCCTAGCGTCAGGTAGTATCCGTATTTCGTCAACAATATGCTGCCTGATGGTCAGCAACTTTGGCTTGTTGTGTGTGTGATGACGGATTCGCAGTTCGCGCGCAAACTGTCGGACCCTGGCAGCGAAATTACTGCCAGATTTTATGTAGTCAGTCACACACTGAATGCGGGACGCGTACTGTCTTGCTCAAACTATCTTTGTGCTTAGGTTGATGCATTCGTCTTTTGGTCTTATGATCAGCTGTTGGTTTTGTGTTATGGTTTGCATCAGCCACAGTTCTCGCTGCATCATACATCATACTCAGCCAAATCTTTGGACTTGAGAGAAACCTGGATGTTGATGTTTCTCCTAGTCCTAAAGTATCGCTCTTCCTATATTGGATGTCTGACCGCGGTTGGTTTCAGTGTCGCCTCTCTTCCTCTGCTTCCGGCTTGTTTTGGCTGCGGTAGACTAGGCACTCCGCTTATATAACCCCTTTTCCAGAGGTCATCCGCTCGGATTCGCAAAAATTGATGCGAATTGATGCAAGTTGCATGCTTGGACTTATATAGTTGTATAGAAATTAAAAAAATAATTAGAAAATTCCTTTTCCAAAAGTCAGTTGAAGTTTTAGTTTTTGAGTTATAAAATATTTAGGATCGACCAATCAGGAGCGCGGTATAAACAGACGTGCGTACGTAAGCGGAGTCCAACCTGTTGTTATTGAAGCGAAGGCCGAGGTGAGGTTAGCGACGAGAGAACAGCAGTCACTATACTGTGTTGAAATCAGCTTATTCTGATACAGGAAGGCCCACACATACTGCAGAGTCTGTTTATAGGGATCCAAGCCTTATATATCTTCTTTGCATTCGTCATCATCCCCGATACCTACTCTCTGATTTTTTCATGTAGTCCGGTCACTTTGGGCGTGAATATCTCGGAGACGAAAAATGGTTTAAAAAACTATAAACAGCATGTGAATGTGTCTTCATTTATGCGTCGACTACATCTTTTGCTGTTATTGTGCAAAAATCTGGTGAGGAACTGTCATCGTTTGTTTTCTGAAATACACCGAAATAAGGTGCTTCGAGTACACAGGTCAACCTTGAGAAGCTCCTGTATTGTCAATTTTGCCTTTAAAATTTAAAAAAAATTCCCTTATTCTTTAAGGCCTTAAGAACTTATACATATCTGTTTCATAAAATTAAATATCTTCATAAACATGGCTATAAAGTAGTTTGAAAGAAAAAAAATTATCTCCCGCACTATTGCACGTACGACAACGAGCCGAAGCTATTAATGTTTAAAAAAGAGAAAGTATTAACAACATGTAAATATATTATGTTAAAAAAATGTGTATGAAAAATAATAAATACAGTCAACTTTCTTTTATTCTACAGTTCGCTTATTCTACACCCCCTATGCACGCTTATTCTAATTTGCGTAGTTTCGTAATCTCCCACCACGGTCCCTGTACGGGTTGTACGACCACGCCCGCATCAGTGGGTGACCAATTAAAAAAAAGAGGCCCGAAGAGCGGGAAGCCTTGAATTGAGTATTTTAACACGAAGTCATGGGAATACGTTTCACGACGTTTTCGAGAAAATAGTCTAAACGAAAAAGTCATAAATGTACAAGTGATAATATTTCTAAGGTGTAGAATGGATTTTCTCAGACAGATTCCATTCTTTTGTCGATTCACGACCTTTCAGTGTCACCGATAAAAGGATGAAGAAACAAAATTCCGCAAATGCATTCTATACTTGAAAATATTACCATGTAGACCTTTATAACTTACCTTCACGTTTCGGAGATTTTCTCCAAAAAGTCGTACGCAGTTGCAGTACCATGCACTAACCTTCATGACAACTGGCATTTCCACCTATCGACGTCATGCCACAAAACTCACTATTCCGCGAAATATTTGCGTCGTTTTTTGATTCTATATTTTGATTGATTTTTATTTGGCGAATTGTCGTATGGCAACAAAAACACTAACGCCAACAAAGACTAACGGACCGCGACTTTTTCAACTGCGCAATAAGCCGGATATCCACTCGTCTGAACCGTTTCCATAATATTGCACAATAATTGTACTCGACAGATTACTCGCGCACTCGTCCCTTCCGAGGCAAGTCGCAACCGTGTCTCGCCCTACGCGCTGAGATACTGCGTGGGCAAGCAGTTCAAGGAATGTTGAGTGTATTTATTTGTATTATTATTGATTTCAAATCTCCCGCGCTTTAGAGTTTAAAAAGTTGCATACAGGCGACCCGTCTATATAAGAACGGGGCAGCCAATGAGCGTCATTGCTAAAAATATACAGCCGAATCGCGGTAGAGGTGGGGGCTCATCCAGTCTTAGAATAACCGAATGCATACGTTTCAAGGCTAGTAGAATAAAAGAAAGTTGACTGTATTTTAAAGCCCCACGCGGGTCTTTGAATGTACCGCTATACTTCAATGAAGCAGACACCTCTATTGCGTCCTTTTTGATCAAACGTTTTTACATGACTGAATTAACAGAAAATTAATATATTTTTTCGATTTCTGTTCGTTGTCGTAGGTGCAGTAGTACGGGAGATAATTTTTTTATTGTAAACCACTTTATAGCTATGTTTATGAAAATATTTAATTTTCTGAAACAAATATATATTCTTAAGGCTTTGAAGAATAAGGAAAATTTTTTTTTCAAAATTTTCAAGGTGAAATTGACAATACAGGGGCGTCTCAAAGTTGACCTCTGTATTCGAAGCGCCTTATTTCAATGTTTTTCGGCCAACAAACGATGACAGATCCTCACCAGATTTTTCCACAATATCCGCAACACATGTAATCGACGCAGAAATGAAGACACATTCACATACAGTTTACAGTTTTTTAAAAACATTTTTCGTCTTCGAGATATTCACGCGGAAAGTGACCGGACTACATACAAAAATCAGAGAATAGTAGCTGAGACCGTGCCCTGCGATTCTCTACAAAATAAAAACGAACCGGACTGGGTCCTGGGGATCGAACTCTGGACCTCAGAATAGGAATCTTGCAATTTGTAACGATGACAATTTTCGAAAATTATTTCTTGACAGATCTGGATATAATTCGACATCAGGAAGCCAAAAATAAGTTTTTTTAAAAGTGCGTGTGTGTCTTACAATACTGTTTTTGTGATCACTCGTGAACAAGTTAAGCTAAGATTTTGGAATTTTTAGCGATTGTAGTCTGAGTAATGGTTATTTTTTATAAAGTCTAGAGCCGGATCAGTTAAGAACGATTGAAGAAACGGCTACTGAAATTATAGAATGTTTTCTAGTTTATATGAAAAATGTGTACTTGAAGATGTCGTTTTAACGGGTCTGCTGCGTGACCTGGAAGAACCGGCTAAAGTTATGGCATTTTTGAAAAGTTCTAGAAAACCTGGAAGAGTCATGGTATTTTGAAAAAATGTCTGGAACTTTTTTAATTGCCCCTATTTCAAAGTCTTCATAATTATTTTAGTACTTTAAGTTCATGTGATACTAACCTAAAATAATTTTCACAGACAATCTTTTCGCCATCCTCTTGTCCACACGAAATAGGATATCGAGTTGAAAATTTGGGCAATTCAATGAAAGACACTAAAGAAAGTTTATCAACTGCTAAATGTTTATAAATAGAAAAAATATTATATTATTTTTGGTTTTTGTAATTAAAAAACATTTAGCAGTTAATACACCTTCCTTAGTGCCCTTTATTTAATCACCCAAAATTTCTACTCGATATCTCGTCCCGTGTGGACAGGAGGATGGCGAAACAATTGTTAGTACAATTATTTCGAGGTCAGTATCACATGGCCTTAACGCGAATTAAAAATGTTCAAATTGATACGAATTTATTTTTTTTAGTAATAAGAATAGTATGAACATAATTCTAGAATTTTGTAAGATTTTATAATAATGCCCATGAGAATTGTTGAGAATGCAAATATATTGTTACGTCTCGGGAGGGATCCACTTACCTTATTACAAATAATTAAATCTAAATCTACGCAACTTTCTCTTTTTTTATTCTAAATTTTAGTTTAAAAATAGAAAACAGCGATTGACATAAGGCAATAACGAAAGGTTGAGATAGTTAAATAAAAATGATGATGTTTATGACCCTTCCACCAACTGGAGGGTTCTGCATCGGCCTCATGTGTTCCTCCGTGGGGTTTTTGATCTTCGGATCGGTTATGACGTCATTGACTGCACACTAGGGTTGTTTCTTATTTATACTTGGTGGAATTCTTTTTACTATTTCTATGCACTCAGCCGCCCCTCCTCTAGTTTTTTTCGAATGAAACAAAAAATCTCCAAATTTGAGCCAAATCGGTTAATGTTTAGGGGTGGGACAGATATCATTAAGTTTTCCATTGATTTAACATAAATTTTGAGGGTGAGTGACTTCAAGCCACTCTTATGGACCCTGACGGAAAACCCCATAAGTGACAAATTTTAATTTTACGTAATATTGTGGCTTATTAATGCTTTTTGAAAGTTTTTAAAATTAAATATTCCTTAATCGGTAATTTAACAATAACCAATTATTTGTTATCTAATTTTTAATTGTTGAAATAATTTTAATATGTTTAAACTTTTTCAGACTCACTGATTGTGAAAAAATGAATTTTACTTCGGTGTCTGTCTGTCGTCGTTGCCGTTGTAGTCTGTAAACACAGTAACTTTCGAAGGAATCGTCTAATAGGTTTGCGCTTTGGCACACTTTTAAAGGCCATTTTTGAGCAGCGGTTCTGATTATATCCATCAAAAATGTTTTTTGCAAAATCAAAAATTCTATTTTCCGGAAAAACTATACGAGATACGAAAAAAATGTTTAAAAGAAAAATTGTTTTTTGTTGGAAAAATTTCTTGCAAATTTCGCAAAGAAACGTGACAAAGGTTTCGATACGAGATCAGATCAAGCTAAGAAGACCCAGGCGCCTCAAATGAGGGGAGCAGCTTAGCTATTTACAAGTCCACGAATGAACTTGCAAACATTACCAGCGGAGTCCTCGTGGAGGTTGCTACTCCTAGTGCCTCCCCGCCCATTCAAGAAGATCTACCAACTTTGTGGAGACTGTTTTTTGAAAGACGCATAGTTTTTGTTTTAATCGTAAAAAAATGAAATTAAAAGTTACAAATTTAAATCTATTGAAAAACGAAACAAGAGAGGTACGATACAATATTTAACGGCAAACATTTTCACCTAAAACAGAAGTTCCGGGCTGTAACAAAAGATTATTCTCACAATTACCAAATTACAGTTAATGCTTTGACCAATAATTTTAAAAGGAATATGCACGAATGTGGGAGAAGAGCAAAGACTATGCGCGTACAGGTGCCATCTGACGATTCCAATTGAAAGTTTGACCTTTTTAACCATAACCTTCTTCAGAACGTTTTGTCACTTGAGCATAACCTGTATTGTTTTCAGTGACTTGAAAATATTGTCTCAGCGAAAAAATTGACTTGAATCGTGAACATTTTCGTGCGATGATTTTTTACGATTTTCGACGTGGATTATCAAGACAAGAGTGCATCGATCAACTCACATCGACCTTTGGCGATGAAGCTCCATCCTTGGCCACTGTGAAACGCTGGTACAACGAATTTAATCGTGACCGCAGTTCGCTCAGTGACGAAAGTCGTGAAGGTCGCCCAAAATCAGTCGTTGTCCCGGAAAAAATTGACGCTGTGCGTGAACTAATAATTCAAGATCGTCATGTGACTTATCGTGAGATTCAGGCATCCTTGGGCATTCGTGGGACCAGCGTGCAAGCAATTTTACATCAACATTTGGCTGTCAAAAAAATGTGTTGCCGTTGGATCCCACATAACTTAACAATCGCTCAAAAAAAGGCTCGCGTGGATTGGTCAAAACAAATGCTGAAAAAATTCGATCACGGTGATTCAAAGCATGTCTATGACATCGTAACAGGTGACGAAACATGGATTTATGCCTATGAGCCTGAAACTAAACAGCACTCGACTGTGTGGATCTTCCAAGATGAGCCAAATCCGACAAAAGTTGTTCGCGCACGAAGCACTTCGAAGCAAATGGTTGCCTGTTTTTTTGGAAAAACCGGCCACGTAGGAACTGTGCCGTCGGAGCAACGTCGGATGGTCAATTCGGAATGGCACACAACCATTTGTTTACCGGAGATCTTTGAACAAATGAGGGAAATCAGCCGCCAAAGACGAATCATCCTCCACCACGACAATGCGAGCTCTCACACATGCGCTGCAACAAGGGACTTTTTGAGGGCTGAAAACGTCGAATTGATGGGTCATCCAGCCTACAGCCCTGACTTAGCACCTAATGACTTTTTTTTATTCCCATACATA